>LOJH01025415.1:0-16394 GCA_001685095.1 Ellobius talpinus
TGCTTGGAGTTTGGTAGTGGCTACCTGTGAGATATCTGCATATTTGGATGCTGCTAGTTTCCCTCCTAGCACTTGACTTTATTCTTTCACCACCTTCTAGATCCCTATAGACCCCGACCATTCCTGACACTGATGGCTTGTTCTATAGTTCCTTTTTGGTCAGTCTCAATAAATTTTTTACTGCTATTTTCAAAGAAGCAACATTTTGTTTCATTGATTCTTTCATTGTTGAGCAAGAATCTCAAGTAGTTCAGGCTAGCCTTCAACTTATTTATGCAACCAAAGACAACCTTATACTTCTCTGATCCTCCGGCCTCTACTTCCAAGTGTTGGAATTGTAAGTATACCACCACTACACTTGATTTGGTACTAGAGTTTAAAACCAAGGTCTTGTATACCCTAGGCATGCATTTTATTAAGTGACATAAATTCCCAGTCCCTGTTTCATTTATTAAAAACATTTTTTCCTTCTTCTAGATTGCTATGGATTTTGCTCTTCTCTTTCAAACCCCTTGAGGTGTCATTTGTCACGACGACATATTCCATCTTTTCTTTCTTTTCTTTTTTTCCCCCTCAAGAAAGGGTTTCTCTATGTAGTCCTGCAACTCTCTCTATAGAACAGGATGGTCTCAAATTCAGAGATCCACCTGCTCCTGCCTCCCAAGTACTGGAATTAAAGCCCAGCTAGTTCATCTTTTCTAGAGCATGTAACCTACACACTCTAGCACCCCTAGCTGTTATGTGCCAGGTCCCTCTAAGATGCAAGGCATTCCCCTTAGTGCAGTGAAACACGGCTATTTCCTGGGCCTCCCTGCTGACACATGTGCTATTTAAAGCACCGTTTTCCTTTGTATTGTTACCATCACTGATTTTCTGAAGGCCAGAATACACTGTGATTTCAATTCTTTTATCCTGTTGGAGGAACCTGCACTCTGTGCTACCAAGTTTGGCCTAGGACAGTCAAGCAGCCATTGTGATGCATGGTATATACTGCATTTTCATTTGTGACTTGGGCTTGCTGAGTTTTCAGCCTGGTTTCCTTTAGGACTGCTGTTTTCCTAGGGTGTAAAAGAGCTGAGGGCTAGCTCTGTCCAGGACCAGATAGGTCTCCTTACCTTTCAGAAGGCAAACACTTTTCCTAAGAAGATGCCTGTAGCCCCACCCTGTGTTGAGACCCATCAACCCCAAATCCACACAGGGATAGGAAAAACAAAGATATCAGGCAGAAACTAGAAGATCTAAGAAATATAGTACAATTTGAAAAAAAAATGGAAACCATTAAGAAAAAAATAGCAGAAAGGATGTTAACACCATGATTAAGAGAAGAACTCCCCATTCAACCTAAGAACAGAGTGAAGTCAGAAAGGAGGAGAAGGGGTGGACAAGGGCCCACCCAGAACACAGTTCTGGAAACAATAAGTCACAGGATAAGGAACTAGAAATGAGGATGTCAGGTGCCCAGTGTGGTGCTACAGCTGAGCTATGGCCAGTCATGCTTCAGTGAGTGACATCACGACTACCTGAAACAGACGCCAGAGCAAGCAAGTGACCTGCCAACAAGCATCCTGACAATATCCTCAACCAGAAACCCTACACGCCTCACCTATATAGCTTAGCGTACTTCCCATCTCAGAAGCTATGAAGAAGAGGTACTGACAAAGGAGCTGAGGAGTCCTAGGGAGATTCATCTGAGAAAGCAAACCTGAGATGGTATCTGGACAATTCAGCTTGGGAAGACAGGAGACCCAAATGTGAGCCAGCCCCAAGAGAGGCATGGATGCTGCAAGGAGTGACTGACCCTTATCAAGTGCATGCTAATGCTACACCAGTACTCAGCAGAGCCTCATCAACTCCTAGATTGTCCTCACTTCCTGGACACACTATAACCCTGGAGTCAGCTGGTGTTCTCACTGCATGGCCATGAGGATCATGCAGCAACATTAGTTCTAGCAACTCCCATTTTCAGTCTTTCAGTCCAGTGGGCATTCAGAATGGAAGCAGACACAAGCTCCCAGGATCCCTGAAAGAGGAGTAGTAGAAGGTGAAAATGAGCCTCTTGGCACATAGGGTTGGCCCCTCATTACCTTGGAGGCTAGAGCTGAGATCGCTGAGATCAGCAAATGGGTCTAGGCTCTGAGACTTGGTTTGGCTGGGGTGGTGACCTGGCGGGGCTGGGTGACCTCCAGAAGAGAAGAGGGTACCTGGAAAAAGGATTAAGGCCATTAGACTTGCACAGTATAGAATGAATGACAGTGTTCCAAAGTCCCTGATCCTCCCTTTCGGTAACAAAGGCCCCACTCAAGGTTTGGTAATTATTTAAGGACAGTGAGCAGAACACACAGGCACATCTGGCAGAGTGGCTAGCACCAGCATCCATATTGTTCCTCATGGAAATCACTGAACATTTGGTACCAAGAACCAGAAAACGTCCTCATTGTTTTGACTTCATAGTACTACTTTTTATAATATATCTAAAATGTGACTTCCTTTATGATATAACAATGTAAATTTGAGACTAGTCTAAGCATAACATCTTGAAATAATTATTGTGTAACTACTCAAAATATTATCTAGTCATTAAAAATGATGGCTATGGAGATGGACAGATGGCTTGGAGGTTGAAAGCGCTTGTTGAGTAAAGATATATAGATAAAAGGGTATACTGTATAACTCACTGTCACACTACAGCTTCCATGACAAGACTTTTTTTTATCTTATATTTTAATTTTGGAGGAGTTGCAAGGGCAGAGGGCAGATATGCAGATACGGAGAGATAAATGGGATAGAGATGCATGATGTGAAAGACAATAAATAAATAAATCATGAGGACCCAAGTTCAGATCCCAGCACCCATGTAACAACATTTGCACCCATAAAAAATAATCCTTAAAAAAACAGAGTTATCTATATATAAAGAGCAGGCAGATATCTATTGATTTTGAGGCCAGCCTGGTCTAGTGAGTTCCTGGACAGCCAGAGCTACACAGTAAGATCCTGTCTCAAAACAAACAAAACTATTGTGGCTCAGCAGGTAAAAGTGCTTGCTATGTAAGCCTGATGACCTGAGACTGATCACTGTGAAAAAGCTGGATATAGATATATGCATCTGTAATCCTGGCACTTGGTGACATGGGAAGTAGAGTCAGGAGAATTGCTTAGAAGTTTGCAAACCAGTATGTGCAGCAGAAATGAGAGACCCTGCCTCAACAAGGTGGAAAGAAATGATTCCAAAAAGTTGTTCTCTGACCGCCAAATGTGTGCCATGGCATGCCCATGTGCTATAGCAGATGTAAATCCACACTCACATACAAATACATGCATATAATAATTAAAAAATATGAGCTGGCTAGATGGCATAGTTGGTATAGGCATTTGCTGCCAAGCCTAATGTCGTGAGTTCAATCACTAATACATTACAATCCCTGGGGCCTGGATAGTAAAAGCAGAGAATGGAGTTACCCAAGTTGTCTTCTGATCTCTGCATGCCTGCCATGATAGGCACACTGTCCCCTGCATCCCCCTAAAATAAACACCATGTAGAAGCCTTTTTAAAAATTAAATTTAAAAATTTTTTAAAATTCCCAATGTAAAAAGGGAATAACAAAGAACATGAAATAATCCTGTATAAAACAAAAACAAAAATACCCCACAACGAAAAGCATACAAAATAATAGTCAACCCCATCTGTAATAAAGAAATGCAAACTGAAAGCACCTACAAGGGCTAACAAGTGGCTCAGCAAGTGAAGAGATTTGTTGCCAATCCTAACGACTCACATTTGATCCCTGGAATTCACATGACAGGAGAGACCTGAGCCCCACAGATTGTCCTCGGATTTCTACAACGGCATTCTGACACACATGCCGACTATACAGACATTAAAATAAATGTACAACTTTTAAAAAATACTAAACTAGAAAAATGTTTTAAATTTACAATACAACTCTGATGAGAAACAAAAGATAGAAATTCTTGTTCCTGAGCAAATAAACTGAGGAAACAGTGTTCAGAGGGGATGTGTGTCAAAGACTTTGCAAACAGAACTGTTGGATCAGAATGTGCCAGCAAGGCAGAACTGTAAGTGCAAAAAAAGATCAGATGGATATTCACAAATATGAACTACTCCTTGTAATCCACGTTACCAACAGGGCATATGCCAGTAGCCATGGCACACGTGACAGTCTAAGGGTCCTTCAGAGAACACAGAAAAACATGAAGGTAAAGCGTGGGCAAATAAACAGGGCAATCAATTACACACAAGCAAGGAATTACGTTCCAAAACATATTTGCCTTCATGAAAAAGGAACAGCGTGGAAGAATAGGAGGACCAGACATGACTGTACTCAACAAAGGATGAAGCAATTATCGAGTGTCTGTGTTCCCATCGAACAAATAACAGAGAACTCTGTAGTCACCACACGCTGGGCTGACTGGAAGGCAAGCAAGCCCTGCTTCATCCTCTTCTCAAAAGGGCATGTGGAGACTCCATGGCCACAGTAACCATCTTGAGAGCCCAGCTAACAGTGGGGCCCATGGTCATACCTTCTGGTACTGGCATGGAGGCCGGACCAGGCATAGTAGTCTCAGCCCAGGTATCCCATCCTCCTAACAGATCTGGGTGGCTTGATGAAGCTATCACCTTGTTGGGCTCTGCTGAGAGATCTCCTGGAAGGAGCCAGAGAAAAGCAGGGTTTGGTGTATGTGCCTTCTCACTTCACATGATGCTTGGCAACCTCTCTCATCCCCAGACACAAGCAGAAGGCAGCTTGCTGGTCCAGCAAACAACTCAAGGGACCAGTATGGCTAGGCAGCTGAGGCCATACCTTGCTCAGACACCTGGTAGCTGGTACTCTGAACTCAAAGGATTGCTGCTCAGAACTAGCTGGGCTAGATAGTCCTGAGGATGTGGCAGATAGCCACTAAGCTGATCAGGCAACATCGTCACAGGGCAGTGATAACAACACTTGTATATTGCCTTTCTGAAAGGGCACTCAAGAGCCTTTCTGCCTTTCTCTACACCTACCATACATAGCCCATGATGAGTAAGGGGCTCACAGCCATGTTCAAAAACTCCCTGAAATCTGGAACTAGTCCTTGTGCCCTCTGCTTGTCATGCATCCGCCCCAGCATGGCACAGTTATATGTCATACTTTCTACCATAAGGCATTCAGGGCAATCAGTTGTCCTCTGGAACATACCCTAGGAGACCATTGACTCTCTGTTAGGAAAAAGAACTAAGCTTTCTCTTCCAGATTTGGCTAGATGACAGCCTGGCCTCTCCTTTCCCAGACCCCAACTTCTGTCTAAATGGGCCATGTCTGCTGCTCCAACATACACACACCTGCCTTTATACGTCTTGTTGCCTATTCCTAAAGTTGGACTCTTCTGTTTCCTAATTTGTCATTCCTACCTCCTGGTCCTCTCACTCCTAGAAGCTTCTGGCAGAAGTAGCTGTTCTAGTCACAGCCACAATTTCAGAGTCAGAGAAATGCCCACTAGGAAGGCCTGTAAACAGCGGTGGAACCTGTCCCAGATTTGAAGAGACAGCTTAAAGAGATGAGAAAAAGACACCAATGTGTCCTGTCAGGCTTTGAGATGCCCTAGACTTTGGGAAAGTCACCAAGAGGTATGTTAGCCCCATTGCACCATAGCTGCAGTAGACAGAAGGCCCTGTTACCCACCGATCTATCCCTGAGCACTATCCCCAGGGGCCTGTAGGAAGTAGGAGTTCCTAGGCCCTTCCAAGCATAAGCCTGTGGCTTCTATGTAATAGTCATCATGGCCATACTCACCTAGGTGCAGGAAGGTAGTGCTGGAGGGTGGGGGCGGGGCACTGTGGGTGGATGGGAAGGCAGTTGAGGAAGCTACAGAGTCAGGATTGAGAAATTCTCCAAAAAGATCAGGCTTGGAGCAGGGCTGGGCATCTGAGTTGGATGACAGTAGGAGTTGGTCAAATGGGTCCACTAGGAAACAGAGGGAGGGCAGGGACAAGCATTATACCTTAGCCTGCATCCTAGGAGCCCTGTTCTCAGGCCTCTACTTTCCTCAACATAAGCACTCAGACCACTCAGGAGCCCACCTGGGAATACATGGTCCCCCATAATGCCCCACAGCTTAGGACTGTCCCATGGACACAGCATCACCCCTGAAGCCAAAGCAGGCAGTCTTGGCTTGTGAGTAGGAACTGATGCAGCCACAAGCAATTTCTCCAGAAGGCAGTTTCCTCCCTCCAGATGTCAATATAACAGTGAAGATCCTTTTTCTACATGGCAGGAATGGTTAACCCTGATTCATTATTATGAAACCAATTTTATTCATAACTGAAATGTACACCAGTGTCCTTGTAGCGTGTTCTGTACCCCAAGAAGAGAAACTGGGCTTGCCAGAAGCAGAGGAGCCTCACCACCAAGCAGGTCACCAGGAGTTCCCATTTGAGCAGCATCAGATGGCTCAAGAAGGCAGCTCAACAGGTCAGTGTTGCTGGACGGGACCCTGCAAGTCTGCAAGGGGGCAGCAGGCCCTGAGTCACCCTCAGAGTGCAGGCCCAGGAGATCCACACCCTCTTCCTGAGGTACAGGCTCCTGTGGGGCAGCAGGCATGCCCACATCAAATATTAAGTCTTGCTGTCTGGTCCCAGCTGCCAGCCTTGGTGTGTCTTCTCCAGACCCTGGCTCCCTCTCTTCACTGGGGAATGGAAGCTCTTCTTCATCTGACATTTCACTTCCATCTCTGTCTGCAATCAGGACAGACTGACTCTCCTTAGGAGAGGTATTGTCTGCACCAGTCTCTGGTTCTTTTTCCTCTGTGGAAAGAAAACCATTGGTTGATTGACTCACATGCTGGGGTAGCTGTAAGAGAGCAGAACAAGCTGACATAACCAGAAGCCTCAGTAGGGCCCAGGTTGCAACTACACAGCCAATACCAGGATCCTCATGCCCACCCCTGTGGCCAATCTTGGGCCTCAGAGCACATGTCTTGAGGCTTAAAATTCACAGACCACCCTGGAACCACAATACTGGCTTCTATCCAACAGCAAAGAAGCCAAGGTTCCAGGATTTTTCTTCCAGTTCCCCCCTGAGCCCAACTTCAAACAGGTCCACCTGCTAGCCTCTCCATCTCTAAGGACAGCCTTGGTAAATCACAACCTAGCAGGGGACATACCATAGCAAATGACAGGAAATGTCATTTGCTGAGTGAGTGGCAGTGGTATACTCTGGGATATGTCCAGGAGGCGAATGGTCAAGGTGAAGATCCTAGGTATTTAGTTGTAATAACTAGGCTATGAGATATGAAGAAGGGACTAAGAAGCTCAGTAGAAACTGGAGGCAGTAAAAAATAATGCAACTCCCAGATGGAAATGTGATTAACCACCATGGTTCAGTATATCCTTCTACTGAGGCCCCTCCTCTGCTTCTTAAGAACCTCTGGGTCTGCTAATAAGACTATGTGTACAGGGACTTGGTCAGCAAATAATTTCAAATCAATAATGAAATGAAGTTGATACCTCAGGCTTTATGGGCATATACATGTGTGTGTATCTATTGCTATCTTGAAAGAATATACAAACTGTTCTTAATTTATGTGCCAGGCAGAGCTAAATGTGTAGCTCAGTTGTAGAGGATTTGTCAGATATGCATGAGGCCTGGGGTTTGATCCTCACCAACGCAATTCCTCCCACAGCAGGCCAATGTGTAGGATCTGCAGTCCCTCTAAGGATACCTCAACTCTGCTTGTCCCTATGAAGTTTAACCTAAGTACTTGACCTTAGCATATGGCCCTTGCAGAATGCTCTAACTGTGTGGTTAACAGAACCTGATGTCAAAAGTTAGTGGTGACAAGTGAGTTCAGGGGCATTGGACAGACTGGTCCCCAAGGAAGAATGAAGGATTAGCTGTGCCCTATGCCTACCCTGCCAATCCAGCGTGTGAAGAAAGTGGTTGGTGTCCGTGCTGCTGCTCTGCGGTGAGTCCGACTCTGTGATTTCGGCCTCCGGAGACCCTGCGTCAGCGTCATACTGAGCTGTGGAGCCCGGCTGCCGGGGTAGCTCCGGCTTCCCTGCCAGGAAAAGGCTGGCTTCAGGCTATCTGTGCCAGGCACAACACTGGGCAAGGTACAGCCAGACCAACAGGGCAGGTAGGCCATAGGGACACCTGTACCAGTTCCTTGAAAACAAGGTCTGGCTGCAGGCAGATTCCCACCATCCTTCTATTGAGATGCTGTGTCACATCCATGAGCACACACAGCATACTCACAGAACACACACACACACACAAACATATACAAACATATATATTCCTTTTAAGAATACCTAATTGTCTGCAGATTAAAAATACAAAATGTACAAACCCAGACAATAAAGAAGCTGCAGGCAGCAAGTCAAGCCCAGCCTGTCCACTTTTAGTAGAAACTGGGCTGACATAAACAGAGGAGATGCCGATGCTGAGTGGAGAGCCATGCCAAAAGCCGCAGGTCTTAAGCTCTCCCACTCTCAATGGAGCATTTATATTGTCATGCCCAGAGCATATGACCTGAGTCAGCTTATGGTGCAAACCTAACTCTGGATGGAATCCTTCCAGTCACAGCTTCATGTTGACCCCAAAAGCTCCTGGCTCATGTACTGAGAGAACAACAGCATCTCACTCTACAGCAGTGATTCTCAACCTTCCTAATGCTGTGACCATTTAATACAGGTCCTCATGACATGGTGACCCCCTAGTCATAAAATGATTTTTGTCGCTACTTCTTAACTGGAATTTTGCTACTGTTATGAATTGTAATGTAAACATTTCTGGAGACAGATGTTTGCTGGAGGGGTCATGACTGACAGATTGAGAACAGCTGCTCCAGAGTTTGTTTTCGCAGAGCAAGAGAATAGACTTCCCTGCTGGGCCCATGACAGGCCCAGGTATTTCGTGTGGCTAATGAACCCATGAAAGGCCTCAGGATCACAGTGTTGTGTCACCCTTTCTTGGTACCATAGCTGCATCTTATGAAACAATGAGTTTCTGTTACCTTCTGTAGCACCTAGGAAAGCACAGATCAGGAAGTGGTGCCCAAATCAGGGGGAAAGGTACCTGTTCCTGTAAATCTTTCCTAGAAGTGTAAGTACATTGAGAGAGTCAGGACATCGCTTACCAAACTTAGACAGGATGTCCTGCTGCTCTTCCCTGCTTGAAAAGAGAATCTTGGGGTTCAGGCCCCTCAGGCTTGTATTCTCCCAAGGTGGAGCTTCTCGGCTGGGCCTGTCTCTTGGTTCCACTTCCACTTCCAGATTTACCTGGAACAGATCTGGGTACTTCTCCTGAATGTCACAAGCGTCCAGGTCATACCTACAGGTACCGAGAGGGAGTGCGTGAGTAGTGGCCAGGGTGTTTCAGAAGGTCCTTCAGCATCCACAGAAAGGGTAACAGACCGCTGGTGAGGCAGTGGACACATAACAATCCCTACCTGTGGGACACAGGCACTTACAGCAGGGCTGACGTACTCAGGATCACTCCCCAGGTCCTGTAGTGTCAGGGCAGGGTTTCCCTGGCTGTTAATGTAAAAGACTAATAAGCTAGATTTCTCCAAGTCTATGGGAGGCTATGTGCTCAGAGAGACTACAGGACAGCTGCCATGACTCCTACATCCAAGAAGACAGGGAAGCAAGTTCCACAAAGCAGACCCATAGCCCTGACCAGAGGCCCTAGGTCTTACTCCACACCCCTAAGTAGACACATACTGCCGATATCTGAATGGTTCAAATCAGGTACTCTGAAATCTTAAATAGATTTTTACAAAAGTATGTGCACCTTGGCAAAAATCCCAAATAGATAATCATAAATCCAGGACTTCAGGGATTCAGTTATTAGAAACTAGGAGTAAGACTTGCTGAAGATCCAGGGAGGCAACTTGGGCTGTGAGAAGAGGCAGAAAGCAGGAAGCTGGGAGGTCATAGGGTCTTCAGACATCACAGCAGCATGGGGAGCAGAGGATGATGAGCCAGGCCACCCTGCAGGCAGCAACCTTAATCATTTTACAAACTGTCCCGACATGGTAGCTCCACACTGCTCTAAGAAATCCTACATTCTGAACATCCCAGAGTCACAAACATACCCTGGTTTTATAACACATTTGCCACATATCTCTGTACGTTATAGTAAATTTTGTACCTACCAACAACACCGTTGCCAACAAAATCTAAGAAACACACACAGCAGTGGTGACCCATTTTTAGGGGTGTCCCAGGTGCCAAGGAGGCCATGTATTCCTGGTCCCAAGGGCTTCTCTGAATCTGTGACTGTAGTTATCAATACTACTGTGCAAGGAAAGCTGGGGAGGTGGGAAGGAAAGAGTGGTGATCTGGGTGCCAAAGCAATGGTTCATTTTGTTTCTTACTATTATAAAATAAGCATGCAGGTGAGCCTACAAAATTTAAGACCCCCAGTTTATTACTTCCTGCCTGGGATGCAGCCCTCTGCATATTAGACAGCACAGGCAGAGCAGGGTTGTATCATTCAGCTGGGACATAATTCAGTAACTACATGGGGCTAGGCAGAAACAGCTTACATGAAGCTGATGGCTACAGGGAGGAAAGGCTGAAACTTGCCATCAATGAGGATGGAAGGACAAGGCAGGAGAACCCACGGAGAGTATTCTATGTACTTCGCAGGCTCAGCCTCTAAGACAGGTCGATGACAGGTCTGGGCACAGCTCATTTCTAACTTCCTTGCCCAACTGACCTTGAGACTGCCCAGCCTAGCCAGCAGGGCAGTGAGGGCACAATGAGGGTGTGTGAGCAGGGGCTAGGAGCTGGGCTTTAAGACACAGCTCACAGGCCCTGGAAGGTGGATACCAGTATGTCTAGGCCCAAATGAGAAGTAAAGGGTATTCTCACACATGTAGTACATTGTAAACAATATTCTGACTTGTGTCGTGACTGTAGTATGATGCACTGAAACTCACCTGGGACCCTCACTCAATCACAGGACGCCTCAGGTCTGTTATGTATTGCATGACCAGACTGACCCACTCAAGCTGACCTGATGGTCTTGCTTGCAATTCTTTTCTACAGCTACAGTTCAGCTGCTCTGAAGAGCAATCTGCTGCACTTATATGTAGCTTCTCTTGTCAACACCCTTGCCTTACTGCAGGCTTATGTACTCAAAACGTACTTCTGTGATTGGAAGCTCCCCCAAACTCAAACAACAGTACCATACACTGGATACTTCAAACAAGAGAAATCAAGTTTGTTTTTCATTTTTTTTCTAGTTACTGAAGTTTGAGAAACTCAAGTCACTGTATTAAAGATCTATATAATGATTTATTTACTTGTCCTGCTGGCCAAAAAGAGACATGGCAGCAAATGTAATTTAACCACTCTGTTAATGGGTGCCCACAAATACATGAATGGTCTGCTGTTGCCCTCTCTCCTTTCATCACACCACACTGCTTCCTCTCAAAGCATCAGCTGTTGCTGACAGTGACTAGATCTTTAGCCTGTGTTTCTGAGGGAGCGGCCAATCCACCACTAAAACACGGCTCTTGTAAACTACACACATTTGAGGTCTCTTTTTAGTTGTTTGTTTAAACAACATGATAATATCATCTTTCATGTGGCATATTTTGTACATGTGGAATCAGACTGACACTGGGGATGGGTTTGCTTATTTTCTGCCCATTTCCTCTGGTTCTGTTTCATTTCTTCACCCTGATCTTACCTAGATTAATCATATCTGTGTTCCATCTTTCTTCTCCTCTATTTTTATTAAGCTCTTTACTGCTTTCTATGGAATCATAACATACTTTCTTAGTCTACAATTAGCACATTGCTGACTTCCAGGCCTCAGAGGCTAATGAGGAAACATTTCATTGGTTATCTCTCCTGACTCTTTGGTGCTGCTGTCATGTATTTTACTACAAACAAATCTTTTTTTTTTGAGGCAGGGTCTCTCTATACAGTCCCGCCTATCTTAGAGCTGGCTAAGTAGACCAGGCTAGCCTTAAATCCACCTGCTTCTGCCTCCTGAATGCTGGAACTAAATGTGTGTGCCAACATAGCCAGTTCCAAACAAATCTTAATGCCCATGATAAAGCATGATTTCTTATGGTAGTCAATACACAATTTTACCTACTAAAGGGAACACCCCAATTTTCCTCATATCTTATAACTAGTTTCAGGCTTGTTTTCAGTTTGTTTGTCTGCCCTTTGGTAATAAACTATTCCTATTTCCCTGAACACATCTGTTAAGCTAATCACACCATCCAAGGGCACTTTCTCTAGATACAGAATTCTCATACTTTCTTTCATCATTCCTAAGATGTTACCACACTGACTTCTGGCCTCTAGCTCTTCAGTTCACTAACAGATGTTAGTCAGCCTTGTCACCATGACAATCATGACATCTGCCTACCATGTGCTTGTTATTGTCTAGCTTTTATCAATTTTACTATGTTCTGAGGCAGGGGTTTCTCTTGCTACTAGAAAACCCTGTGTAACGCAAAGACCTGACACTCCACGGGCTTAGATGTCTACTGCTTTCCTAGGAGCTGAATCTGTTCTTCTCCTTTGACTTCAGATCTGGCATTTATCTGTCTTTTCAGGGCCAGCCTTCCTTCATCTCCCCTATGCTCAGTCTGAAGAATATATTCTTTACAATTCACTGTGCCTGCTCTGCTGCCAACACATTTCCCAAATTCATGTCAGTTTTGTTTTCAGTCCTAGAATTCACATCTGTCTTGTGTCCATGTTCCTGGTCTGCTAAAATCTTCTACTTTCCTCTCTGATTTCTTTTTTTAAATTCTTTATTGTATTTTAATGTATTTATTTTGTATGTGTACATGCACACGAGTCAGCCTGAATTAGGTCAGAGGACAACTTGCAGGAGCTGGTTCTCTCCTTCCACCATTTGGGCCCCTGGAATTAAACTCAAGTCATCAGGCTTGGTGGCAAGTACCTTTACTTTGCTGGACCTCCCCTTGATTTCCTGAAGAGGTTGTCTTGAAACATTTTCTGCTGCTGTAATAATATCATGACTGATTTAGAGAATAAAAGCTTATGCTTTTCATGGTTCTGAAGGCTGAGAGGTCTGAGACTGGTGGCTGCATCTGGTGAGGGTTCCTAGATGGCACTGGCCAGACAGAGTGTCCTAGCCCAGGCCTCTTCCTCTTATAAAAAGCTAATGGACAGGTCCCTACCTTCATGGCATCATTTATCATTTAATCTTAATAGCCTCCCCAAAGCCAGACTCCCACACATCATAGTTAGATGAAGTTTTCATCCTCTTAATAATTCTTTTTTTTAAAGATTTTATTTATTTATTATGTATACAACATTCTGCCTCCATGTATGCCTGCAGGCCAGAAGAGGGTGCCAGATCTCATTACAGAGGGTTGTGAGCCACCATGTGGTTGCTGGGACTTGAACTCAGGTCCTCTAGAAGAACAGCCAGTGCTCTTAACCGCTGAGCCATCTCTCCAGCCCTCCTCTTGATAATTCTAAATGGAGCTTAAATTTGAGCATGAATTTTTGTGGAGACATTCAAACCATATCAGTATTAGTCAGAACTATTAAAAGTTCCTGCTCATTAACTCTAATACCTAAATCATATAATCTTTCATCTACATTTTCTTAAGTCATTTGGTCTTAAAAAATAATTAACCAGGCCTCCATGGTGGCTGAAAATTACAGAAACTACTGTTTTCAAGAAAGAGTGAGGCACCTGTAATCCCAGCACTTTTAAGACTGAGGCAGGAGGATCAACATGAGCTCCAGGCTTGCCTGGGCTACATAGTTGGTATGAGCCTAAGTTTCAGAGTAAGAGACCTTGCCTCAAACAAATTAAGAGTGAAGTATCAATATCAAAGAGACAAATGCAAGAGATTAGCAAACACACACACAATCTCTGAAGTTGTGACCTGTGGCAGGCCTGGTCTAGTGCTTCCCTTGGGGAAGTGCCAAGAACAAGAACACAGCATGGCTGTGGCATTGCCCTTGGAAATCCTCTGCTCACTTCTGGACTACTCATTTCCTTTCTGCCCAGGGCTGGTAAGTGTGCTCAATGGAGAAGAGAGTCCACTAGCAAGACCCATACACCTGAATCTGAAAACATATTCTGATGTTTACAGGCTACACCAACAACCTTGAACTGGTGAGTGATGCCAGCTGCTCACTACAAGCTAGAACCTAGTATATGCAACAGCATCCCGCAAGCTCTCTATCAGCCTACGGGGATATTACTCAGTAGAGTTTGTGCATACATTTGTCTGTAAAAGCAGACTAAGCTTCTAGAAGGTAGGACCAGCATGTTACCTCTAAGCTTAGTACCCAGCAGAGCCCTGTGCACAAAACAAAGAATCGAAATGTGGAATAAATTTTGCCACTCATTGGTTATGCCACATCAAGACTTAACTAGCTAAACTCTAAAAAGAGATGCATAGGGTCAGTCCAAAGGTATCAGGGTACAAAGTGGAAGCCACTTGGGCCCTTTGTAAAGTGTGAGGGGCAGAACACACAAGCAAGCAAGGGCCTACGTCCACTTTTACAGTCGCATCATGTGGCAGGTCTTTCACCTGCTAGTCTTTTTTTTTCTTCTTTTGGGACTGACCCATATGCATGTGTTCAGCTAGTGGTTCTGGGTACCTGTCCCTCTCCAACAGCAGCACAGTGCAACACCAACATACTTTGCAAATTTCACAGTGGTTGCATTTCGAGGCACGAACCCAGTGTGGAACTGGATCTGGAACATTTTCATGGACGCCATCTACAAGAAGACCAGCACAGGAGACCCATTGAGAATGCATACTAATCCTGGATCAGAGTTCTTCCCCAAGAACACAAGCTGCTAGATGGGGCACACACAACTTAAAGCACAGGACAGATAGGATAACACTATCTGGAGGCTGGTACTCTCGGCCAAATGCTTGGTGAGAGTGGAGAAGATGCCTGCATAAGGGTCAGAGCAGCTTGGGCTGAGGCAGGAGAGGCACCAAAGCTAAGCAGAACAGCTCTTCATCAAGACTATAGCCTATGCTTATGGGGGAAATTCTTGACCTTTCAGGCTAAAATCCCGTTTGACCCATGCCACACAAAGAGCATTGGGGACTGGCCCAAATCCTTACGGAACAATGCCTTACAGCTCACTGGATAGTAAGGTCAATCAGGAGGCCAAAACAGCAGCTCTAGCAACACTTACCTTGGCCTGCAGCCTCCCTCCTAAAGTGGATCTGGCATGGTAAATGATGATGAGAACATCCCCTTGAACTGTTATGCCCAGGGGGATAACAGCCCTGCCATCCTCAATTTTAAATTCCCTGGAACACATTAAGGCTTATGTAAGCTAAAATAAACAGACAAATAAATAAAACAAGAGTTCTAAGATTTTATCCAACACTTGAATCCACACTTTCTCTAGCTGTTTGTATAGGTTGCTAGCAGAATATTTATTCCAAGAAATTACTCTTTTTGTTTGCTTTTCAAGACAGGGTTTGTCTATGTATCCCTAGCTATTCTGGCACTTGCCCTGCAGAACAGGCTAGCCTTGAACTCAGAGATCCACTTGCCTCTGCCTCCTAAGCATATGAAGTCACTCTTGTACATACATCCCTCTCCTCCACCCTTAGCCCAACATGCAGTCATTTGTACCTAGCACATGTCAACCAGAACACATGACAGTTTCTACTTCAGAAGTCTGCAGAGGACACAAAACATCAAGGGGTGAGTCACCCCAAATCTGTACTCACTTCATCCTGTCGTATTCCTGGGATGTGGTGGTTATGCGTTCCTCCCCAACATAGACCTCACAGAATGGTCGGCAGCCGTTCCTCTGCTTGCTGAACAATGGCACAGGGGTCATGACAACAGATTTCACCAGCATTGGCTTGCTATGGGGTGTGATGGGCTCCTCTGCCACCATGTCACATACATATTCAATATACCTAAGGCACACATGCACTTGTCATTCAAGTATGTGATGTATCCTCAGGGGACGGGACAAACACATCAGTCATTTTTCCTTCTCAAATAAAGTATTTAATGCCATAAATCTCCCTTTGAAGGTTTCTTTTAATTGCTCTTCAAAAATCTGTTACTATATTTTGAAAGTATTTTAAATCCCTTGAGATTTTTTACCTTCTTTTTTTACCCATGAGTTGTTTAGAAGTTTTATTTTGAAATATTAACCCTTAGGGCCTGAGAATGTATTTTTGTATGTATAATTTCAAATTTATTTATTTTTTTATTTAGGAGCTGGAGAGAGGACTAAACAGTTAAGAGTACTTGCTGCTCTTCAGAGGACCCTAGTTGAATTCTCAATACCCATATCAGGCAGCTCACCATGACCTTTATCTTCAGTTCCAGAGGAATTTGAAAACACACACACACACACACACACACACACACACACACACACACACAC
>LOJH01025418.1:0-18755 GCA_001685095.1 Ellobius talpinus
GGGTATAAGCTAGCCGTGTGGGAGCCGGGCGGGACGAAAAGCAGGCTCGCTCCCTTTTCACTACATATGTATAGGTAAGACCAGAAACTATAAAGCTGTTAGCAACAAAGGGGAACGCTTCTGAGCATTAGCCTTGGCAATAGTTTTTGGAAGAGAGATGTTGGGGGAAGGTCAATGCCAAAATGTAGGCCACAAAATATAAGTAAATGGGACTCCATTAAACTAAAAGGCAGGTGCATTGTGGAATAAGCAACAGTACAATGGACTGCAGTGTATACACTCAGAAAATAATTTGTAAATCATCTACCCAATAAGAGATTAATCCTTTCACACATAAACTTATAACCAGAAAAAAACAAGTAACCTGGATAAAAAAAATTGGGCAAAAGAATTGAACAGACATATCTCCACAAAGGACATAGAAATGGCTGAAAATACATGAACAGATGTTCAATATCATTAAGGAAATTCATCCATCATCCATCCATCCATCCATCCATCCATCCATCCATCCATCCTCCATCTATTTTCTCTCCTCTCCAGTATTAGTATTATTCATCCTTACAAAACAGAAAAGATTTTCATTTGTCACAACAAAAATGAGTCTGGAAGGCACCACGTAAAAAATATTGCCAATACACGTAAAAAATATTGCCAATACTGCATTCTCAATTTTATGTGGAACTTAAAAAAATCAAATGCGTAAGAAACCAACTTACGAAGGAAACAGAAAGCCTTAGGTCAGGACACACTGTACAGTGAACAACTCTGGTCATGTAGTATAAAATATGAAGGCTACATGCAATGAGATTGTACTGAATCGTGAAAAATGTACAGATGAGCTTCTGGTCACAGAACAACTGAAAGGGCAACGCAACAAGATGGTTTGGGTTAATTCGATTCACTATAGCAACAGTTTTACTATGTGCACTCTCATAACCGTACTACAACCTTTAATGTACAGAATAAACATTTTTAAAAAATTATTACCAAAGATCTTTCTTGGTATTGCCACAGGAAGAAAAAAAACTGCAAATGCAAAATAACTTCGGTGTCAGCGATGCTAGTACCAGGCTGAGCAGAGCTGTCTCCCCAAATAACTTTGGTTAAAGTCCAAAGAGTCTAAGGAAAGTCCCTCAACCTGGGGCAGAATTCTGAATCAGCCTTCTTCTCACGTGAGCTTTGTATTTTTCACCTAGAGGTTCTCCTCTTCAGTGAGGGGACTAAACGTACAGTGGCAGGCAGGCATCCTGCTGCTGCCCTAAGATCAGCGGCTGAACCTCTGCTCCCATCCAGTTCTAAGATCTATCAACTTTTGTTAAACATCACAGAAAACAGTAAAATACCGACACTACAGACAGGAAGTTGAGTGAGCTAAACTATCACAAATGAGAGACAGAGAAGCCCTGAAGGAGAGCTGAACAACTAGAAGACATGCAAAAGGGCAAAATCCAAACCAATGTGGGACCAGTGTTGGGTACGAATCTGAGAAAGCAATGGCAGATAGTGGTTATCTGTGACTTCCGTCCTTCAAACTGTTCTGAACCATAGCCATGCTAAACTAAAACACTTGTTTTGGAACCTGTGTAAGGCTAGCTAGGAGTCTGCACATGGCCACTTCATCTTTAGGGGCAGATGAGTGAGTACCTCAGCACTTCCCATACTGCTGGCAGAAGACAGCTAAGAATGAAATCAATCCCCTGTTTACCATGTGCATTCACTCCTAAAAGGACACACCAGCTCACTTCCTATGTTTAGTTCTGACTGTTTCAAATAATGCTAACATGTAGACTTTCAAGGCAAGCAGATGTCTGGGTTTAAGACACCTGTTTTAAGGTGTTTAAATACTGTTAACACTGTTTAACCTAATACTGCTTAAATGATTTAATACTGTTTAAGACATTGTGTTAAGACAAGGAAACACAAGAACTTTAAGCCAATAACTAAGTTGACATTGTAGGTTCAAATGATTGAAAATTGGTGCCTTTATTAGAGACTTAGCAATCCAGTAAGTGTTCATGTAATTAGAAAATTCTTTTAAAAATGTAATGTATGAAATCAGGCTACATGACGAGTCTTAAGGTGTCCCCTATTAATCTGACAGACCAGATAAGAGTAACTAAAGACAGGATATTTTTGATAGATCTGATAGACTTGATTTAACTGAAATTTACAGAACTTTTTTCAAACATGTTGGTATCTATTGTCAAAATTCATTAAAAAATAAAGAAAAATATACAACAGGTAGAAGCTATAACAATATAATAATATATAACAAACGTAAGATCAAGTTTACCAATCCATTTATCTTTAATTAAAAAGAACTAACAAAATTGCTTACAGACCATAAAACTCTTTCCCAGAAGGAATGCACTTCCGTATTTACTTCAATCGGGAACACATTTCCTTGCTAGTTTCTATCATTAGCAAGTTTCAAATGAAGCAGTTACTGAGATTAAGTGACAGCTTCCCATCATCATTACATTGCTCTGACACAGAGCACTGATGCTGTTCTTAGTGACTGCAGAGACTGAGGAGAAAACACAGGCTACAGTAACAGAAAGTTAGCTATTGCTTACGTGCCTGTGTCACTGTGAACTTCAGTGAACGCCATGCCGCAGCTCGGACCTCAAGAGAGGACAAATGGGACGAGGCTGGAACTTAACGGGAGAGTCACTGCCTACAATGTTCCAGGCCCTAAACATAAAGAGTAAAGTGTGGCCCAAAGGAAAAACCTTCACTGGGTTGAGATCAATCAACTATCAGAAAGACGTGAGAGTTAATTAATGACTGCCAGGAAGACATGATAATTGGTTTTTGGCCTGAGAGAAGCTTAGTTTTTCAAAGGACAGACTAGGATGACCTTATGGTCTTTTCGAGCCCTGTGGTTTGATTCTCCTCAGTTTCCTTCGTGGTTTCTCAAGGTTTGAAATGGGGTTCTGTACCTTATTTATCGTCCAGTGGCGCACTGAGTGCTGCAAATCGGTCACTTTCACGTAAGTGTCCCAAACAACAATCACCCCGATGCAGTCTCCTGAATACATATGATGACCTATTGACAACAGCAAATTACTCACCTAAGAATGTTGCAGAAGGTAGAACACAGTATAAAGTTGGAGGAGCCATATCCCAGACTAACAAGCAAAGCATTGAATTGCCAATGAAAGGTTTTTCAGTAAAAAATTAAGAAAAAGACAGCTCAGACTATAATCCCAATTATCTTTAAGAAAATTCACCTTTAAAGAGCATATTTGGTAACATTTCCCTCTGTCATTTATCTGAATCTGAATACAAAAAGAAATGAGCAATGTAACTACATGTATAGCACCCATATACTCATATCCAAATTATCTGAATTGCCCAACATGTATCTGTATTTATCATTATTAGACTATGTAATTTTTTATCTACCTAGGAAAATACCTGTTCTAATATATACTGTTAACATAATCCCAGTGACCATTAAATTTAAAATGATCAGAGAATTAATAAAACCATAATAACAAGTATTAATATCAGTCTTTAAAAATTGAGTGGGACTCAGAAAACATTACGGTCATGCAGGAATATGTTACACATCCTTGCTAACAAATATGGTTATTTAGCACTGTGAATATAATACTTTACAAAATAGCTTATTCAACTGGTGAATACTGCTATGTATAAGAATGCTCTTCTTAATTCTGAGCAAAACCAAAAAATTGTCCTTAATTTACTAGAATCTCTAAAGCTGATCTGAGTATCAGTTCAGTAACACAAATATTAATGCAAGCTCTCTCAAGTATCACCTATTAGTTAAAGAAAATAATCTCTCTCTTCAAGTAACTATCGTGACTTAGAGCATATTCTGTGATATACCTTCATCATCAAAACAGACGGAATTGACAAAACTCCTGTGAACATCAAGCTGGCGGACTAATACAGGAGTATCTTGTCTCATATCAATTTTCCATATCCTTATCACAGAGTCATAGCATCCCGTAACCACCAGCTCTCGTGTAGCTGGATGGAACTTTGCCGTGTAGACGAAAGAAGGATGAGGTAAGACTCGGAAGGTACTTGTACTGTTTATTTCATTCTTCCAAACCCTGGAAAAGGATAGACAGTAACAGACTGATGAAAATTCAAAATGTTCTTTAACTGTCTTTAGAAGAATATAGCCAATAAAACTTACATAAGCAAATGCCAAACAACGATAAACTTACATAAATTAATATTTATAATAAAAATATGATAATGACCACATATTAGATTATCCCACCATTTTAAAAGGCAATTTCTCATGAAATATATTTTATCTGTAACTATAACCTATATTGTAAAATTAAAAACTTATTTTCACTAGGAAATAATCTGCTTTTAAAACCAGTTTTGACACTGGGTAAATATACACTGAATAGCTGGTAAAACATTATTTAACACAGTACGCATTAAAAGACAGGGAAGAGGACTGAAGAGATGGCTCAGAGTTCCAGGTGGCTTTTCCAGGAGACCCAGGTTACGTTCCCAGAACCTATACAGTGGCTCACAACCATTTGTAATTCCAGTTCCAGGAGATCTAAGACACCCTTTTCTGACCTCTGCAGGCACTTAGACTGCATGTGATGTACATACACACACTCAGGCAAAACACTCAAACACATTATATATATAATTTTAAAAGATAGGAAGAAACTTTGAAGGACTTTCCCAATAGGTTGTATGTACTCCTTCTGAAAATGTGGAGGCCAAGAGAACTAGAGAACCCAGTAACATTTAATTTGTATTTCAAAGCCTAAATAATATACATACAGATCCTAAACACTTAAAGATCATAATTAAATAAGAAATTTATTTTTAAATGTGTATGTGTGTGTGTGCCCATGTGACACATGAAAAGGCCACAGTTTGACCGTGGATGTGTTCCTCAAACATTTCTGAACTTTACTTCTTGAGACAGATGTTCACTGATTGGCTAGATGGGCTGTCCAGAAAACTCCGGGGATCCTTCCGTCTTCTGTTATCACAGATGTGTGCTGCTGTGACTGGCTTTTATGTATACATCACGGGGATCTGTATTCAGGTCCTTGTACTTGTATGCAAATACTTTATCAACTGGTCTATGTCCTACTCTATTTGATTAAAATAATCATGGTATTTTGACAGAGAACAAGCTCTCCTATACTAAGTATTACCTTTATGCTTACCACTCCATTTCTTTTCCAAATGTGTGTGCATGTGTAAAATGGGTGAAATCTAGAAATGTATAGTAGCTCTATGAGTATTAATCATTGGGTATTTTATATGATGGATTAAGTTATTGGAAACAAAAGGACATATATTTTTTGTTTTTTTTTTTCAAGACAGAGTTTCTTTGTAGCTTTGGACTCTGTTCTGGAGCTCCCTCCATAGATCAGGCTAGCCCCAAACTCACAGAAATCCCTCCTGTCTCTGCCTCCTGAGTGCTGGGATTAAAGGCATGTGCCACCACCACCTGGCAAAAAGAATATATTTGTCTTGGAATTTTTAAATTTCTGTCTAAAACACATGTACCAAATTACAAATAAAAGAAAAAATAGAGTCAGCTATTCAATAGAGACATTATGCATTTTCTCAGTAGCTGATTAAAATATATGAAAATTACTAAAGGGACAAACTAATAATGAAAGGATGAAAGAATGTTCAGGTGAAAATCAAGCATACATGTCATTGCCAAAAGATTTTATTGAAAAGAGCATATTTCAATGAACATATGCTACATGTAGAATTGACACAAAATAACAAACCTGCTCATTTGAAAGGCATATGATATTTAAAAGTAAAATTCTCATTTGATTACTAATAAATCTTGGTGTTATTATTTGACATACCATACATAACAGAATAAAATGAAGACCTTCAAAAGGACTCAATAGTGTGTGTGTGTGTGTGTGTATTTTAAGTGAAGCTTTTTGTGGAAAAACTGATCTTGTTAGTTCATGTTTTTATGTAAGGGTAGACTCCAACATCAAAAGAAATGTATTAATAGTTTGTAAGTCATTCATAAAGAACAAAGAGATACCAATTATTAAAGAGTAGATGAAAATGCAAAAAAAACTTTAGACAGGAAAGAAAATGCACATATGAAAAAAAAAGTTAAACCAGTATGTGTGAAATGGGATATAACTCAGGACACACGAGCCTACTGCAGAGCCATTACAGGTGTTTGTCTTTCTGTTTGTATTAGAAGCTGCTGACTTGAGAAAAACCAGATTCTTCTAGAAGCACGTATAGGAAAAAATAAGCTAAAGCCATATGGCAAGGAGCTACCAGGTCAAAAATGGTTACCTGGGGAAAAAGCAATGGAAACACGTGAATGTGATTTCAGAAAAACAGATAGAAGGCAGAGGCAGGGGATCTACAACTTGCCACTTGTGAGTATGACCAACCCTCCTAACTTTCTTCTGGCTATCACTTCCTCATTACTAACATCCTCCTATCTCTTTCAGAGGCCTCATCATCATTTTAGTCCTAGTTATAACGCTTTTTTCTTCACTCAGCGCTTTCACAAAACTTTTTATGATCTATAGAGTTCAATTCATGCCAATTTTAAAGGTACTTAGAGAAAAACGTAATGAATGATATGTGACATATGGATACCCATGGTTAAATCTTAGTTGATTTAAAATTTTTAAAATTGTGTGTGCGTGCAGGGGGGCATTCATGTGCCACTGCACACATGTAGAGTAAGCAGACAATCTGCATGTGTTGGCTGTCTCCTTCCACTGTGTGGGTCCCAGATATCCCAGGTTTACAGACTAGTTGTCTTTACCTGACGAACTTCTTCACCAGCACTCTGGGCTGGATTTTAATTGATTAAGGATGCCCATAAGTTTCATTAAGAGATGCACCAATATAAAACTGGGTCCACTGATAGACATTATGGAGACCATCCATATATCCAGTGAAAATTTTATCATAAATGGAAGTCAGCAAATAAAAGATGATGAAACTGATGCATCTAACGTCTGGCCCTGCTGCTAGTGGATGAGAAAAAGGAACTGAGAGACTGAAAGATAACTAAGCAGGGATGAAGGCTCAGGAGACTTACATCTTAAAAGCCTTTGTCATGGCTCAGCAAACTAAGACCTTTTCTCTACTGTTATTACCCACCTCTAGATAGAATGGTTGTCCTAAAAGAGTAAGCCAGTCAATAGCCTTAGTACATTTAAGGACATTTAAGGGAGTAATAACTGCCCCAGACTGATAGAGACGGAAGTAAATTGTCATTAATTATCACTTTTCACTTAAATATAAACTGAACAATGGTGACATACTGACCAACAGTCATTTTACATGGAAAGGGAAGTTAAGGTTAGCAGTAGAAGGAGCCCAGCACTAGAAATCACACGGCTTATTAAGCAAGAACAGGAGGCAGGGAAAGTAACTGAGAATGAAGTTAGTGCAGGTCACAAAAAGATAGCAGTGCGGTTCCCCAGGTGGTAGAGAACGCGTGTCTACCTAGTCTAACAGAGAGAAAGAATCTCGAAAACCTTTTCTTTTTAGATCATGAATATTCAAGGTTAAACAAGGAGCTAAAAGAAGTAAATAACGTTTAAAAATTAGCTCTTAAAGTATTTTATTGAGCCAGGTGTGATGGCCATTCCGGTAATCCCTTCACAGAGAAGGCTGAGGAAGAAAGATTGCAAATTTGAGGTCAGCCTGGGCTACAAGAAAGACTGTGGAAAAAAAATCATACAATAAATAAAATGTTGTGTTGTGATCCATATTAAATTGAAAGGGAATAAGTTAAGACTGATTTCACGAAAATGCAAATATTTAACAAGCCATAAAGCTTTATGGTATGTATGTAACTGAGTCCTTTACTGGTTTATACCTACCTACTGAACACTATGGGTTCAGGCCCCTATACCTAGCCTACAATGAAGACAGAATCCTCAGTTATAGTAAAGGACAAATATCACACACTTCTTGCAAGATATTAGTTGCAACATAATCGTTTAAAAACGTCAAGGGCCAGAAATGATATACATTAAATAAATAAAAGAGAGTCAAGACAATTGTCATCAAGTTTTACTGCTGTCTAATCAGACAGTATGTATGATGCACAGCTATGATGATCAGAGGCGTATGTCTCTCTATATTCTATTAGCTTTCTTTGATGGCAAACAACACAGACAGTAAGAACTTCTGGAACGTATACTAACCTGGCAGTGCCATCAGATGATGAAGTAACGAGATAGCGATCATCTTTTGACCAGTCAAGATCATAAATGATATTGAGGTGGCCACACAATTCTCTCATGAAACGTCCAGAAGGAATTTCATATACTAATAAAAATATTTAGAAATTAAATGTCTAGGATATCTTTAATTCAACAAATATATAAATTCACAACTTCTAATAATTTAGAAAAAGTTAAGCATTATCTGCAAAATCAAAGTAAAAAATATTTACAATATTAACACAATTTCAAAACACAAGAACTGTTTTAATTTGATCTCAGTTTACATAAAATTTTTAGATGCTAAATTTTGACAATATTCTTTAATATGATATCAATTACTCATATTGCTAGAATCCCCAAAGAACTTTTCATAGTCAATTTATTAGTAAAAACTAAATAATATTTACATTGCAATTCACTTTAAATAATTTATAACTTAGGGTTTCATGAATAAGGTATTACTTTCCTCTAAAATCAATTAAATTCCAAAAAATTTTGGATGTAATGAGAAATATAAACTATTGCATTGTCAGAAAGAAATTCTAATAGTAAAATGTTAGAGCGCATAATGGAATTAGCAGCAAATGAGTTGAATAGACAAAGCAAGGTAGTATGAGGGCAGATACTCAAGGAAATCTAAACTGAGTGCTTAACAACGTACAGTAACCAAGCCTCTACTTCCACCTAGTGGTGAAATCAACCACCCTTCAGACAACTAAGCAGTTCAGAGAACCCAGAGCAAAATCAGGACTTTGGAAAATCTAATCCCCTGTAAAAGAAAAAAGAAGACTTGCAAATGGCATTACAGAATTCAGAATTAACCATGCATGGCTTGGGAGAGCTGGAGGAACACTTACTTGAGAAAACGGTTGTTTCAGTAAGAACACACTGAGCTTTGTGTTGTTACAACTATCTAATTCCTCTTTCCTAAACAAACACTAAAGAAACCGTAAAAAAAAAAAACAATGAAAATCAGAAGCCCAGAAACCACTCACTGATGCAGATGTCTGAAGCTCCCAACAAACAACTCTAGTCCAAAGACTTCTTCCTATTTGATGACCTGTCCTGCTCAAAGCAGGCTCCAAGGCTTAGTTAACCACTTTGAGTAGCTTCCCCTAAGCATCTGCTTCTAGTGTGCATGCAGAAACAACCAGGGGCACCCTCTAAAGCTGTGGTTGCTTTAGAGGTTGATACCAGCTGGGGATAAGAAGCAGCTCGCTAAATAACACAAAATCTAAATACAAGCAGAACCTGGAATGGGATGGCTATAGGGAACTATAGACAGCTTCAAAATATTGCTAAGAATCTAGGTACCCCACACAAGTATGTAAAGGCAACATGCACAACCAAGAAAAACCTAGGAGGCTTTATCTTTATGTGGATGACCTGAAGAAGCTTGGCACAAACAGGAAATTAAGGCTCAGGGACTTTTTTAAATTGTGTGCTAAATAACTGAAAGAATATCCCAGAATAATGCTCCCTGGCAAAGGGCAGCATCAGACTAGCTGACTGGGTACAGTCTACAGAGGATCAATAACACAGCAGAGAACAAATTCTTTACAGAATTTGCCTAGATTAACCGCACAACCAGAAGCAGTAGCACAGCTTAGGTAGCCGAAGGGAGAATAATGGAAACAGAGCTATACTGCACTATATTACTTCAAATACCCAGTTTTCAACATAAAGTTGTGACATGGAAACAGGCAAACAAACAGAAAAGTACAGCTACACACAGGAAGAAAAAGCAGTGAGCAGACACTGTCCATACAGAAACCTGGGAAGCCCAGTTCTGATCTTTCTTAGCAAGATAATCAAACCTATCAATGTCATATGGTCAAAGACCTAAAGAAAGCCTAAGGCTCTCCTCACCAAAAAAGAAAGCATAGGTAAATAAACAGAAATGCTAAGGATGATCCCAAAAGAAGCTTTGGAATTGAAAAGTACAATCACTGAAATAAAGAATTCAAGAGAATGGCTCAACAACAGACCTGAACTGGCTGAAGAATCACTGAACCTGATTTTAGGGGAACTGACACTATCCAATCTAAGGAAAAGAAAATGAATGAAGAAAAATGATTAAGTGTCAGAGATCCAGTAGACAACACTAAGTCTCCAAAGGCAGGTATGATGGCAGTCCTAGGAGGAGAAAGACAAAGGCAGCAAACAGAACGTCTGGAGAAATAATGAAGGAATACTTCCAAAATTCATGGGGCAAGCTGGGTAAATTCTCAGTCAGACATCCCATAATCAAAGAGTGCAAAGCTAGAGATAATGATTCTTATTATATTTGTTGAGATTAAAGTAATAAATAAATCTAAATCTATAATTATTTAAGCACAGAATAACATTTAACAGAGAAAAATCTAAAGCACACAAATCATGAATAACCCTTTCATTCTCCAAAAGAAAATAATGACAATATGTTGGAACATGTATTTTGTGAATATCATGAACCGTGTGAAGCTAGGTTAAGTCCAGTGTGGCCTGAAAATCAGGGCAGATGCCCATGAGGAGCTGGCTTCTTCTAGACAACGAGAGCTAATGTCATTACCGAAATAAAACAACTAAATCCAGAATATTATAATCCTGCTTTTAAAATCTCCCAAGGCTAAATAAAAAGATCTCTTGCCTTTCTGCTGCCTTCCATACCACAATGGGAGCTTTCTTTAAGGTCCTCCAGGATCACGTATTAGAATTTTAGCACATGGCAAAACTGCTGCACTTCGTAATTCAGATCATGACAACTACCAACTAAAATCACAATGGGCTAAAAGTTTCCCATGATACTCAACATTCTCCTAGTACTAGATGTGTATATTTAAAATAGACAATGTTTACAAAAATCTATCTGTTGGTTAAACAAATAACATCTTTCATTCAATCTTCTCATTCTGAATAGATATTGTACAGTAACTATCCCTTTATTTGAAGAAATATGATTGATTTACTAGGGAATTCTTAAATAAGATTTCAGTTAACTAAAAACCCAATATTGATCACACTGAATACAATCAGGTCAAATAGGTAGCATTATTCTTACGTATAATCGGATATCCATCTCGGCTGGCACAGGCAGCTGCTAATATTCTTCCACTGTGGGAGAAACCAAGACAGAAACACCCTCGCTCTCCAGCATTCAGTGAGAAGAGGTGCTTGTTAGGGATACGACAAGCCTAAAAAGAATGTATCAAAACTACATGAATTAGAAAATATTAAAATAAAATGACCCCATAATTTCTATTACCATAATTTCCTGCTAAAGTTCTTTTACTATAACAGATAGGAAAAAAGACACATACACAGAATAATGAAAAACTCTAAAAAATTATTCTTTTAGTACAGAATTGGTTTTCGATAAAACAAATTTTTGTCTAATTAGCACTTAGGTAATCTAAAGCACAAAGAAACAATTCAGTATCTAATGCTCCAACACTATTAATGTTATATTGCTTTCATACAGCCACACTAAGAACGTTTTTCACCTCCTTACTCCATGACAACAGTCACTTTTCCTAAGGTCAGAAACATTTGAAAGCTACAAATGCCATACATGTCTTAGTTTAAATTCAGGATTTAAGAATGGTCATCCTTGGTTTTCTCTCCTAAAATAACCACCCACTGTTGCTGTCTCCAAGACTTATCGCAGTTTAGCTTTGGGTGGTTTGAGTTATTCATGGTCACTATGGTCTGAAAATATAATGTGGGGAATTTCAGAAATAAATGATTTCTAAGTTTTAAAATGTGTTCCATTCTAAATAGTGTGTTGGAATTCTGCCACCTCACTTCCTACCCTGGATATGAATTATCTCTGCTTATTATATCAGTGTTAAACATTTTACTGGACCATTAGTGGTGTGGGAGAATGGTCTGTATTCTTTCAATTATATTTTAAATAAATGCTGATTGGCCAGTAGCCAGGCAGGAAGTATAGGTGGGACAACCAGACAGGAAGTAGAGGCGGGTCAGTGAGAACAGGAGAATTCTGGGAAGGAGGAAGCCCATTTCTCTGGAGTTCTGGCCCAACCACAGAAGAAGCAAGAGGTGACTGCCCCGCTGAATAAAGTACTGAGCCACATGGCTAACACAGATAAGAATAATGGGCTAATAATGGGCTATNACAACCAGACAGGAAGTAGAGGCGGGTCAGTGAGAACAGGAGAATTCTGGGAAGGAGGAAGCCCATTTCTCTGGAGTTCTGGCCCAACCACAGAAGAAGCAAGAGGTGACTGCCCCGCTGAATAAAGTACTGAGCCACATGGCTAACACAGATAAGAATAATGGGCTAATAATGGGCTATATAAATTATAAGAGTTAATAAGAAGCCTGAACTAATGGTCCAATCAGTTAATAGTTAATGTAGACCTCTGTGTGATTTCTTTGGGACTTAATGATTGCAGGGAACTGGGCAGGACAGAAAACCCAGTCAACACATTAGTAGTCGATTAGCTGTTAGACTAATCATGATATTGCAGTGTTTGTGTTCAAATGATCTTTATTTTCATTAAGGGTGGCACCAAGCATAAAAAGCAGTGGTGCCAGCCAATTTCAATATACCAAGCTGTAAAATGCTTCCTTTAAGTGTAAGGATGAGAAAGCCTAGTTCCTGAGCTACTCAAGAGGATGAAGTAAGTACATACTAAGTCCTTATTGTATATCATGAATGTTGACATCACTACAAATGTCTTTAGCTATATTCATCACAATAGCCCTACAAATAGTTATTATCAGATGACTGTAAATATTAACTAGATATAGCTAATAAAGAGTATTCAGATGGTCAGGCCAAGCTTACTGGATGAAGGAAGTTGGAGCCAAGTGGACCTTTCCTTCCTTAAACCGCTTTTCTCAAATGTGTTGCCACAGCAATGGCAAATGAACAAATGCAAGCATCATCAACCCTCTCACCTGACCCGGGAGACGTTTCCACTTTACCACTTCCTTTGAATCTTCTAATCCAGGTTCTGTGTCTACTGAACTTGTCTCACGGTGGTGTTCACAATACACGGGTGTACCTTTTTCCTCCTGAAGAGCCATCATAGAGCGGTAAGATGGCTTTATCTAAATGTGTAAGAAAAATGAGAAAATGTTAAACGTGCACAAACACGCTAAAGCCATGGCACACTTGTGGAGGTCAAGTTGTAGGAATTGGTGCATTTCTTCCTCCATGGGGATCATGTGGAAGTCGAGAATATTGTCAACAAGTTGTCTTATTTTTAATGTACATAGTTTTTAAAGTACTGAGCCAAAGCCCATATGGTGGAGCACATCTTTAATCCCAGCACTTGGGAGGCAGAGGCAGATGGATCTCTATGAGTTCAAGACCAACCTGGTCTACATAGTGAGTCCCAGGACAGCTAGAGCTACATAGTGAAACCCTGGCTTGAATCAAAACAAACAAAAATTCATAAAATTAAAATACTGAGACAATTGGTATGGAAACCTTTTTGAAACACAAGTCAGAATTTTTTTCATTTGTATATCATTCTAAATGAAATAAAAGGTATTTGAACTATTCTCCTATAATCACAAAGCTTTAGAAGTTTGGATAAAATAGTAGATACCAATAGTAAAAATGGCTTTATTTAATTATTCTTATTACATTATTTGTTTTAGTTTTTGATACAAGATCTCATGTAGCTCAGGCTGCCTCAAACTTGCTATGTATTTGAAGTGGGCTGTGATTCCTGTATACTTCTGATGTGCCTGGGATTATAGCCCTTGTGTCTGCTTCTTAATAAATACCTACCTAATGTTATGCCATACCTCTGATATAATATGATACTGTTGGCTTAAAAACAATCACAAAACCAATATCATAAAAATCTGAAATTCTTAAAAAAAAACCCTACCATCTGATGAATTTTATTTAATTCCATTTAAACCAATGCAAATCAATTCTGTGCTCAGAGCATACAAAATCAGCTACAGACTGTACAACTTACATGAAAGATTAATATAAAAAAGACAATAGCATAAGCTTTTATAGGTTCCTTTAGAATGAAATCATTAATAATGTTCATTCGTAGACAACAGAAGTAGAAATGCTATTCGCTGGTTAATAATATTTACTGATTCTAGTGTAAAATATGTAAATCAAGATCTGCAAAGTAAAGCCCAAGTATGATTTGGTTCACTACTAGTTATTATAAATAAAGATGTACTGGGACACATTAAGGTGTTCTTTATTTTCTGTGTGCCTCTATGGCTACTCTCCCAACTACAAGGTTGAGAAGTTGTGACACCTGGCTGCAAAGCCTAAAACATTTTATTTATTGCCCTTTATATGAAAATGTTTCCCAGTACCAACTTTCCATCTATTTATTTTCAACTACAAAATACAAAATTGTGCCAAAACAGTATTCTTAACAGTGAAGTCTACTCCTTAAAACTTACAAGCTCATCTACTCTTTAACTGTTATAGACTAAACACAATCTTTGCAGGATTCTTTCTGTTACATAAACCTGTTAAAATCATTCTGAGAGCTTAGATTTTTAAATATTGAAAGTACATTAGGTCATCCTTAATTTTGGTAATAGAGGAGAAACATTTATATATACTATTAACTTACACATTCCGGAACTTTCAGTCCCCGTACGGTTACGTACAATGTTGATGGATAACGATTTCTTGGACATTTGGACCACCATTCAAAAACCTCAACAACATTTGATTGGGATCGAGGCTTAGTGGGTGGGTAGTAGAGCTGGAGACGAAGTTTTGAATTGATGTTTGCCTTTCCATTGGCTCCCAGAAGCTTAAAACAAGAATTTGTGTAAAATGTTATCTTTTTTTGAAAACACACATCCAATAAAGCAATCACAGAGCCAGAAGCTTGGTTTTAAAAGACTAAAACAGGTTGAAATGGTTTAGATTTATAGAGAAAAAGGGAGATGAGCCTAGCAGGAGGCACTTTCTGATCAGCTTGGCAAATCTGAAGACATTTCCCAACAGCACTCTTTTCGGCTGCAGAACTGCTGCAGACTGCTGATAAAACATTTACATCATGGCAGCAGAAAAAGAGTGAGCAACAAACACTTGTTTGAAATAATTATGATAAAGAGGAAAGTACATGTTACTCAACACAAGCATTTTCTACTTACTGTCAGTGCTTTTTCTCTAACAGTAGTGATGATGAATCCTATTGAGGTCTTATAGTGTACCCCAAGCGCTCTATTACTAAGCTATGTCCCGAACCCTCCCTTTCCTTTCCATTTTGAAAGTAAACTACCCAGGCTGGTCTTGAAATCTGGAACTCAAGCAGGTTTTGAGCTTATAACCCCCTCTTCCCGCCCCACCTCAGCCTCACCAGTATCTGGAACTACAGGACTACATTAATACTTTTAATGAATAAAATGGTATACACAAATCATTTTAAGATAAGTTAATTCAAACCAACCACTCTATTTTTCAGTATTTTAGTCTACCTTCTTTGAAAGGTCTATTTAAAAAGCCAAGTAAACAAAACAAGATAAGCAGATAAATGGAGTTAGGAAAAGAACTCAGCAGTTCAAATTAAGCTTTCTTTTACTCCATAATGGCTAAATAGGAAACGCCCTTGTAAGCACTGTGTCCGTTGTGAATTTGAGAAGAAAGTTAGTGTTTCATGGCAGTTCACGGAGTTTGCAGGTGGCTAGGACTGTAAGTAAGGCACCGAGTGCAGGGCACTTAGTGCTATTGGCAAATGCAACTGGGAAAGAAGAAAAAGAGCCAAGGAAGGCTCAGTGTAGAGTTGTCCCAAGGACCTATGATGACAGAAGTGCCATCACAATGTGAGGATACACTTGTGCTATCACATGAGACTGTCAAGTCCTTAAGTGTGACTAGTGTAACTATGGAAATAAATTTTTAATTATGGTTCATTTGAATTAATCTGAGATAAACATGATATGTGTTACTTATGGTTATAAACTCATGAGCCTGGGCAGACAATATGAGGAGAGCTAAGAGACAAGAGAAGAGGTAAGAGATTTGCCAGGATAGTCAAAGCTGAAATGTCCAGTAAGTAATTGTATTCACAAATCCGAAGAACAAGAAACAAAAATGGGTTTAAGAAAACTGAATCCTTCAGTAGATATTCAACCCTTTTGTGTGTCTATAAGTGCGGGGAGATAGTGAACACGAGAAACTCCAAGAGAATTATGTAACAAATTTAATACAACCATATACAGCAAATATAAAATAAAAACCAAAATTGCTCAAAGAATTAATCCAACAGAAATTACTGATAACTTTGTAAAGCTTGTAAGTTTTACAATGAAGAAAAAGACACATAGTATTACAAATGGGAAACACACAGAATCCATTACCCTTTATAGGATCAGAGATATGGACTCAAGAATTCATACCTTCTAGCAATGGTTCAATATGGATGAATTAAGACACATTTGATCTTTAAAAGTAAAAAATAAAATGATGTGACATTAAGTGTGTTGTAATTGCAGTTTATAGCTCATACAGCAGATATGTACAAAACTTAACACAGAATAAATATGAAGTTTCTAATAAACTGCTTTTTGTTTAAAATATTATTCTTCACAATGTTCTTTAAAACTTAATAATGGCTTAGACTCTCCCATCTATCCAGTGCTCATGTTATGGGGTAAGGAATTCAGGGTTGTTGGCTGAACAATGACTGGCACATTGAAAAGGCAAAGTAATATCTCATAAACTGAACACAAGATGCAGGAATGTATATATCTTTGAGTACAGTATCTTTATGGTCAAAAAGTATAAAAGGTACACACTGGGTAATCAGTAAGTATTTCAGCCTCTTTTTGTTTTTTTGAGACAAGGTTTCTCTGTGTAACAGCCCTGCTGTCCTGGAACTCACTTTGTAGACCAGGCTGGCCTTGAATTCACAGAGATCCAATTGCCTCTGCCTGAGCACTGGAATTAAAGGCATGTGCCACCAACCCCCCCACACCTCATGTGTTTTATGTGCATTTGTGTTTGACCTGCATGTATGTCTGTGTGAGGGTGTTGGATCCTCTAGAACTGGAGCTACAGACAGTTGTGAACTGCCATATGGGTGTTGAGAATTGAACCCAGGTCCTTAGGAAGAGCAGTCAGTGCTCTTAATCACTAAGCCATCTCTCCAACCTTATTTCAGACTCTTAATTAAGTCTTACTAAGACTTGAGTTAACAACTCTTTGAGACCAAAATAACTTAGTGAAAAACAGCCAGTAAAACTTGGAAGAGATTATTTTAAAGGTATTCAAAAAACAGGTGATAACATACCTTAAGAAATGCCCAGGCAATTTTCCGAAAGCCGCATTCTTGGTTTTTAACCTCGGAGTTATTCTTAATTTCATCCATGCTTAAAAAGTCAAGAATCTGTAAATATATTTTTAAAATTATTCCACAGGATACTAGACTGTCTAAATTTAATATTCTCTATGGACACATTATCATCTAGGTATTTAAAATGTCTACCTTACAAGGAATAAAAAATATTTATCTCATTTACTTATTTTCATATTAACTTATCCAACTATTGAGGGTTCAATTTTGATATTAATAATTCATTTTATTAGGATTTATTTCAACACATTAACTACCTCAAATATCATAACTATACCAGTTAATCCAGTTTTGACTCCTACATATTGTATAAAATACTGAAATGTCATATTTTTATCCCATAAATATACATGGTCATGGTTGTCTTTTTAAAATTACCCTATATTCTAGACACAAATAAACACACCATAAAATTATCAAGCTTTGATCATTTCCCAGGTATCTGAAGAGGTGTTTTTTTGTATTTAATGCTTATTTAAACATTTTTCGATTCTATTTTCTGAATCCTTATTTAGCTATGTTACTAAGGGTAGGAATTTTCCCGTTGGATATGCTATTACTAGGCCTCTCGAGGTTTTCATCATATCTTCACCCTGCCTGGATATTAAAGTTCAAGGGCGTGTAGGCAATCTGCCACAGATGGTATTCCAGGTACTTGTTTAAGGATATCACTTTGAATCTAATAAATCTGATTAAAATAAAAAAGCTCAGTTGAGATAACGAATCTTTCCAGAAGGCTGGGGACCCACCTGTCTCTGCCCTCTAGTGCTGTGACTGGAGATACATACCACTGGGCCTCACTTTTAAGTGGGTCCTGGGGAGCTGAACTGAGGTACCAGTGCTGTGCAACATCATTTTATACACTGGCCCATCCCCCATCAACAATATTTGTTCATGCAAATTTCATGGTTTCTGTGCATTCTTAAGTACATGTATGCATGGAACTACAAATGCAATACATTCTATTTTGCACACAATTTGCATACAGGATGAAATGGATATCTATTTTTATGTTAATATATAAACATGAATCTCATTTTAATGGTTACCTAACTGATCTATATATATCTTATTCTCAAAGTAAATTATAAAAAAACATAGCAATAAATAGCAAATGGTAAGTTTTTATTAAAGTTCCTTGAGATACATTATATCCTTTAAAAACAGCTTTGTATGTCACAGATCTATCAAAAGCAGCTCTGATGGAGGAGGGTCATCTGTCTATGTGTTACTTTCATTGGTTAAT
>LOJH01025419.1:0-15197 GCA_001685095.1 Ellobius talpinus
GGGGGAGGGAAATGGGAGGAGGGGAGGAGGTGGAAATTTTTAATAAAAAAAGCATAAAGGAATAGGATATAAAGAGAAAAAACAGCTATAGTAGCAGAAGATGAATTTTACTTGGAAAGAAATCTCTAGGCTTCAAAAAATAAGAAATCAGGTTGATAGTGTCATTTTTCTTGTTCATTTCTGTGAGAGCTATATGTATCCCTAACACTAATATCCAGTGGAGTGGGAGTTCACTGTGAATCTACAAACACAATTAATTGACAGGTAGTTATGGAAAGCAGCTGTTAGGAAGATGGAACTTTCTTTGATTGGTAGTCAAAGTCAGTTCCTCTCTACTTACCCAGAAGGGAAAGTACTAGCTGTGGGGCCTCTACCTGACCATCCTGACATCACAGCCGATATCCAGTGGCAAGTCTTAGCGGTCTGATCAGATTATCTTTATTTCCCTCCTGAATAAGCAGGAAAACCAATACCTCTTACTAGTAATTAACAGAATAAAAGAAGTTTTAATTTTCCTCCCAGGTCATTTATCATTTCTCCTTTCTTTTTCTATTTGTATTTAAAGCACCTTTACCTTCACTACATTGACCTCCTCTTGAAGAGGCTGTGTGGTCATACTGCTGCATCAGAATGATAATGTGCCAGAAAAAGGCACAATCACTCAGAAATGGCCATAGTTGCAAATTTTTCTTTGTAGGTACAGACTGAATTATTGGATTATCAAAAATAGTAGCCTAATACTTTTTCTCTATAATGAGGAACTTCTATAAAGATACTCCTTTGTGGTGGCTTGTACTATATATAGAAGGGTATATAAAAAGCTAAGGAAAAAAATTAATTCAAATAAATCAGAGTAAAGTCTGCCCTCTGCTGCACCTCAGTGGTCCCAGCCAGCCAGGCTTTTAGTTGAACAGCTCAGCGCTAACAAATCAATCTCACATCACTGAAGGGCTTGTTGCTGTGTAATGCTGAAGCGCAGCCTGGGTGCCTAGATAACAGATGAAAGCAATTATGCTATTATTATTTTAGGACACTGTAAATTTCTAGTACTGATGTATTTTTGTTAGCAAATGGCATTTATAAAATAATAATGATGTTGAAATATCCATGAATCATATAAAGTATGTCATTCCAGGGATCCAGCTCAGCTGGCCATTGATAATATAAAATTCTTCCTCCTATTGCTTAAATAAGGGCCAAAGCAATTATATTTTAACAAAACAAAGAAGTCCTTGTTAACTTCTAAAAATTCAATTTTTATTTAATCCTTAATTTGGGGTCAGTTCCTCACAAACTTTATGATGTTATTGCATGTGCTTTGTAATCTGTATCTTTTCTTTCAGCCAGGCCTTAGCAGTCGTCTATTTTCTCTCCTGGATCCAGGCTGAGGCTGAGGGCTGACTAAAACAGCACCAGTTTAACTTTTGCGAAGACATTTCCACCTGCCTAAGGCCTGGATTTCTAAGAACTCCCCACAAGGCACTCCATGTTTTCTGAATCTGTCTTCGCTTCTCTCTTACTCTTATAATGAAAACACAATGCTTCAGTCTTCCTACTGCTTGCACAGAAGACAGGCTAGACAGTATTGACAAATAGAGAGTTTTGACCCAATTTGCTGGAAGGAATCAATACATCAAAATTATTTGAGTCTATCAGAGAGAAACTGTTACTCAAAAAAGAATTTAGAAAACTATCCAAATAATAATTGTTTAAACATTTTAAAATTCAAGTTGACTTCACTGTAAACCTATTACTAAAACAAAATAATTACTTACCTTGCAAGTAGGTTAGAAAGCTAAGTTCTTTCCTTGTAGAGGGAGGGAAAAAAAGAAATATTTTACCAATATGTACCCAAAAGTTGCAGACAGTCATTGATGTAAAACTCTTTACTGTACCTAGGATGTCACAAGTTGCAGACAGTCATTGATGTAAAACTCTTTACTGTACCTAGGATGTCACACAGCCTTCCCAGCTGCATGTTCTGCTGTATGTCCAAATCAGAAATGTGTTTTCGCACAGGCTGGGCATATCCTAAAAGGACAAAGTGTCAAAACAGAAACACTACATCAATATAGCACACATGGGAATTTCAAAATGTCACAGTCTGCAAAATGTCTCCTCTGCAGCATCTTGCAGAAACAATAAAATCCTAAGAACATAGTCTGCGTTTCTTAAGGACTAAGCATGGAAGATGGCATCTTCTGCAACAGAGGTTGCTATTCCAATACCAATCAAGTGCCCGCGAATCAAGATCACAAATGCATGGAGAAAAAGTCTGACATTTAACAGAATGTTCAGAAGGACGTCTGAAAATGTTAGGGTCAGGTTTAAGGGATTGTTTTGGTTTTAAAATCATGCAACGCTTTGAAGTTGGGTCCCAGAATCATTCTACACAGTTCAGTCAAACCCCTTGCTGCCAGAAGCATGTATTTAAGAACTCACATATCAAAAAAGCACCCTCTGTTCCCAGTCAGAACTTTTAACCTTCAAAGGGCAAGAAAGGTCAAGGCATTTACTCCGTCGGTACTAAGAAAGTCCTGTGGTTCTTTTTGTTTTTACTGGAGACAGGACAGAGGGAAAACACATAAGTGTTACCACTGCCCAGAAATACTCACAAAATAAGTAATAACTTCTGCTTTAATGTCAGGCCTTAAAACAGTGGATCCAGACATGAACTCGAAAGGCATGTATCCTCACAGGCAGGCACGGTTGCTTGTTAGGAATTCAAGAACCAAAGGTAGAACTCTCTTACCAACTAAAATAACTTGGCAGATTTTGAGAGATGCTTCCATGCCTCCTTGTGGTTACTGAGCCCAAACACATGTCTGTGTGTAACTGCTTTAGAAAAAGGGACTTTATAGACAAATGCAAGATGTGACACAGTTCTCTTTCAGCATAAGGAAAACTATAGCAATTCAGGCAACGGGGCTCCAGACCAAATGAACACTGATAATTGCCTCTTTGTTTTGATGTCAGTGTTTAAACACCAGACAACATCTGAAAAGCAAATGAGTTTACGACGCATCTGAAAGTCTGTTTTATGCATATGAACCTAAGAATCACAGAGACAGAAGGACCAATGGGTGGCTGGAGTCATTTTAGAAAATAGAAAATAGGAAATGACTATTAATTCTCTAATAATTTAGAGAACCACTCCACATATGAAAGTGAACAGAGGTAGATACAATTTCAATGTTGTTAATTGTTAATTAATTGTTAATGCATTGATGTGATATTGTAACGCTTAAAATTTTATGTATCTATAATCGCACTATCTACACATATCTACATTCAGGAAAATGTCTTAAAAGACATATTAGCAAATAACATATTGTTGAGGTCATAAGAAGAAAAGGGAAATGCTTAAGGAATAAAGTATAATTTAGAAACATGTCTGAGACCATTCCATGACTGTGTCTCTTTCAAGGTAAAGAGGCAGCATGAGATTTCTAGATAAGATGATGTCCAATTTAAAATGTAAAAGACGTTTGATCACTTGGTAGCCATATGTGCAGTGTGTCAGTAGGTGTGTTTCGTTCACATGTCCAACAAATAACCTGGCACCTCTTTTACCACTGATCAAGGATGCATATTAAACATATATACAGAGCTCTGAGAACTTATTACTTATCCCTCTGCATACGCCCATTTTCTGTTAGCAATTTCACATTATTATAGAGAACCACATGAAGTAACAGATATGAAGACATTTTGGAAATTTCAAAGTAGGTATTTTAATGTTATGAAGTATGTGTACTTCCAAAGCACAGGACACATTCTGTGATAAGCAACGTGGACATTCTGTGACATGTAGTGTACACACCAGCAATAAAGCAAAAGTTGGGAGGCAATGTTTCAGATTTATTTTTATTTACATGTATGTATGCATATGTGTGTCTGTGTATGTTACATATATGCAGGTACCCACAGAAGCCAGGAGAGAGCATTGTATCCCTGGGAGTCACAGTTACAGGCGGTTATGAGCTCCCTGCTGAGAACTGAACTTGAGTCCTCTGCAGAACAGCAAGTGCTCTCTAACTACTGAGCCATCTCCCCAGCCCCAGGGAATCAGTTTTTGGTTTTTGTTTTGTTTTAAAGCTAAGTTTATTTTTATATTTTGTACATCCACGAAGTAAATGTGTTGATAACAGGTGAAAACTCTTAACAATGCTGGGAGCATAAGTTAAGTACAATGGTGACTTTAACCAGACAACTATCAGCAAGGATTCTGGGGCTTCCGGGAGTTGAGCAGCATGTCCTGTGTATGAGACATCATACTTCAGAATATAATTGTAAAGGTATAGTTAGGTCAAAGGTCATTAGGAACACCAGGGTCTGATAAGCCATCAGCTTCAACCTTGTCCTCTTACAGAGGAGGAAGTCAGGGATTTCCTAAAATCTGTCCAGGATCACCTAAATCTATAAATTCTTATGTATTTCAGCTACTTCATGTTTTGCTCTTATGACCAATTTAAATAAATAACATACAAGAAAAGATTCTCAAATAGTAGTAGATATAGACTTTTTATAATTTTTCCATGTTAATTTTCTATTTTTGTGATAGGCATCTTAATGCCAGAACATTTGGATATGCTAGGGTTCCTGCTAAGTGAAATACAGTTGTTAACCATTGACCTCAAAATAAAGAGACCAATCTGCATTTTCTGGCTACACCTGGTGTCCTTAAGAGTAGGGAAGGGGGGTTGGAGAGATGGTTCAGAGGTTAAGAGCACTGACTGCTCTTCTAGAGGTTCTGAGTTCAATTCCCAGCAACCACATGGTAGCTCACAGCCATCCATAATGAGATCTGGTGCTCTCTTCTGGCCTGCAAGAATACATACAGACAGAACACTGTATACATAATAAATAAATAAATCTTAAAAAAACAGAGTAGGGAAGGGGGCAGAAGAGTAGAAAGTTAGGGATGCCACAATTCAAGAAAGGCACAGGGCATTACAATATGCTGTCAGCCGTAAAGATCAAGAACCTTTGTGAATTCCTCTGTGGGTAATGTCTACAAATTTGAAAGGAGCCCTATTTTCTCATCAGGCCTCCAACAAAAATCACAGCTCTATTGGAACTTTTATTTTATTCCCCTTTAGACCTCTGAACCACTGAACTGCAGGATCCTACATTTATATTAAACAAAATAAAAACATTGCATGTGTGCGTGTGTGTGCGTGTGTGTGCGTGTGTGTGCGTGTGTGTGCGTGTGCGTGCGTGCGTGCGTGCGTGTATGTGTGTGTGTGTGTGTGTAGGGGCAGAAGAGGGTGTCTGGCCCTGGAAGCTGGAGTTACAGGTGGCTGTGAGTTGCTCAGCATGTGTGCAGGGAACTGAGCCCGCTCTACGGGAGCAAGAAACACTCCTAACTGCTGAGCTGTCTCTCCAGGTTCTTTTTGGATACCAATTCTATACACTATCTATCTCCCTTGCTTGCACTAAGATCCACCCTTCTCAGGCATCCTGCCTTCCTTTTCACCTTTGACTGAAAGATGAAAGGGCCAAGATCTCTGGCACATGCTATGAAATCATAAATGTTCCCATCATTAATATGTATTTCATAACCTCAGCTGAGCCAAACTAAAATTCTCAAAAGGAACTTAATTTAAATGTGAGAACATTACTATTACTATAAGACAAAACTATCCAAATACAGCTTCTTTTTATGATAGGCCCTGTGTCTCACTACATTTTCCTTTTCTTTCTTCCTTTCTCTCCCCAGTCCTTCCCTCCTTTCTTTTTTTCCTTTTTCTTTGTATATGGTGTATATGTGTGTGTAATATGTGTGTGCCTATGGGGGGCATAGGCCAGAGGTTGATGTTGGCTGTCTTCCTCTGTTGTTCTCTACTTTATTTTATAAGACAGGGTCTCACTGACCCTGTGGTTCACAGTTTTGGCTAGATTGGTGGTCAGTGAGCCCCTAGGCACCCTCTGTCTCCACCATCTCTCCCCTAGTGCTTGAGTTGCAGGTATGTGCTAGTGGGTCTGGTTTTTCATGGATGCTGGGATTGCAGACTTAGGTCTTTATGCAGGAAGCCTTTAGATGCTGAGCTATGTCTCCCCACCACCACTCTGCTGTGTTCTTGGCCTCTTTTTGCTGTCATTCTCTTGTATGCTTCATCTTCACTCTTTAAATTTTACCATTGTAGGTAAAAATTTTAATTTTATCATAGTAGGCTCCTTTGAATTCTTATTTACTCATATTATCTGTCTCTCCCCCATCACTCTAGCTCCTGTAGCCAGACCACAGCCTAGAGAGCAGACACTTGAGGAATCTACAGCCACCGAATGAACAAAATGTGCCTGAAGATCTTACTTGAAGACTTAGTCATGTAAGCCTTAGCCCCTTTCCTCATGTGTTCTCTTCACCCCCATCCTTTCAACTCTTCAATTATGTTCTCTAGTCTAGAGACTTTGTGGTAAGTTCAAAGAATGACAAGGTGGGTGTGTAAGATTTTCAGGGTCTTTATCATCATAGAAAACCCAGAAGTGGCAGAGAGGGCCCTGTTTCCCTCTTCATTCTGGAGAAGCCTGCTTCCTTTCCTTATTATGGCTACTGTGATGACCTGCAAACCTTTCCCAGCTGTTTTTGTTGTAGTTGTTATGTTTAAACAGGGTCTCACTATATATACGTGGTTGGTCTGTGCAGACTGGGGTGGTATCGAACTCACAGAGATGTGCCTGCCTCTGTTTCCAGAAAGCTGGGATAAAAGGTGTACAGCACCATGGCCAACTATTTCCAGATTTACAGAATGTTCCATCTTGCCCCAAGTAAGTACTTGAGCACATGACTGTCCCACTCCACATCAAAGGACGACACTGGATAAGCTGCGTCTCTCTAAGTCATTCTGCTATTTTGATCTTTCACTAAATCTATGATGTTCATTGTTGGTTTCTCTGTACCCGCTTCTGCTTTCCCCAATGCTACGTTTTCACAAACACTGAACAGGTGATGCAAACTGCTTCTTTGCAACTAGAAGACTAGTTCTTCTAGCACTGGCTTTTCTTTTGGTGCAACCACAGAAATTAAGAATGCAGCCAAAGGTGGCTGAGACAAACTGGCTTGCCTCCCTGGAAGGCCTCCACTGTAGTAGCCGGTCATATGATGTTGGTTGCCCTTTGGTTGACGCTAAGCTCCTCCTTTCTTTAAGCAATCTCCCTTACAGTGGTATTCAAAGCAGAGGCGTTGAAGATGGCTCCTAGTGACCAACTACTTGTTTACTCATCCACATAAGTTAGATGGTCTGATGCAGTAGTTCCCAGCCTTTTCCCCATTTTGAACCATAACTGGTGATGTGGAACACATCACATCCTACCAGTGGCTCACATTGTTATAACAGCTGTACTAGTAACTCCATCCCTTCTCTCAAGAAAGCATGTTGGGTAGAAGCTGAGCAAGACAGACATTATTACAGAGGCAACCTGGAACTCCCACTGGTTACAAAAAAGCATTGACATTCCAATAGTTAAAAATAAAAAGCTCCACATGGCAGACCTCACAGATGACTGTGAAGTATCTGTTTCCAAACAGACTCACTGACAAAAGATGGCACTTTCTGTTGTTCCAGCTAAAACTCATGAATCTCAGATTATGTTCAGAGGCTCTGAGGGTACGGAGACCATTTCAGGGGCTCTCCAAGGTCAAAACTGTTTTCACAATTATTTTGAGAAGTTATTTGCCTTTTTTAAGGCAACCCATTTCCTGTAAGTTCTGAAACATAGAGAATTTATTGGTGCACAGATTCCACACTAAAGCCAACATGTAACACCTCTACCGCTAAGGTTAGTACAAAGTCAGAGAAGAATGTACACAATTATTTGAAAAGACTATAAAGCATTCTTCCCTTTCCAAATATTTAATCTCTATGGAGTTGAATTTTCTATGTTTCAACCTAAACAACACAGATAACAGACTAAATACAGAAACATGAGAATCCAGCCATGTTCTATTGAGAGATCTGCAAACTTACCAAACTAACCATGCTTTTTTTAAAAAAATGGTTATTGTTTTTATACAAGTCAACACTGATAATGGGGTTATTAGTTTGTTTGTTATTTTCTCAGTTTTAGTTTCCTTCTTCCCTTCATTCCTTCCTCCTTTCTCTCTGTCTCTGTCTCTCCCTCTCCCAGAGGGAGACAAAATCTTGCTATGAAGCCCAAACTGACTTCAAATTCTCAATCCTCCTGCGTCAGCATCTTTAGTTCTGATATTACAATAACTACAGCAAATGATGACAGACAGAATTAACTTAATGTTCTTTAGGGTCTTCCAGTATCATTTGAGTGTAAAGGGGGACTGAGACAAAATATTTGAGAACCACTGAACAAACTTCAATTATTATTTTCTTTTTTTCCTTCTTTCTTTCTTTTCTTTTCTTTTTTTTGAGACAGGGTTTCTCTGTGTATCTCTGGCTGTTCTGGAACTCACTCTATAGCCCAGGCTGGCCTCAAACTCACAGAGATCCTCCTGCCTCTGCCTCCCTGAGTGCTGGAATTAAAGACATGGTATCACCACTGCCCGGCTCAACCTTCAATATTTTAATGACAATTGTAAAGAAGATTTCAAAGATTAGATTTTAATTTAGTGTATTAAACTTATTTTAAAATCTATCCTAATATTAATCCACTTAATGAAAAGTATATGACCTTGTGACACTTAGAACCCTCTTCAGTGCCACTTCTATGTATTATGGTTCAGTGTTGGGCAAGACTACCCGGTTATCTTCATATTCTGAAAGCACTGGGCCAAGTCTGATTAAACCTGTGGATGAGTGTTGACTTAGGTTGTCTGTTTGAATACAACATAGAATAATATAAATATGTTTTAATTTTAGTTTGTGCTATGAAGAAAACAAGTGTGTTCTTTGTCTTATCTTAAAAGACCTAGCTATCTCTAGGAACAGCCATCAGGGAGATCATGACTGTACACCTTTCTGACATGAGATCTAGTGTGAGATATCTATAGCTCATCTATAGACTCCATACTCTTTGCCAAAATATATGGGGAAGCCATCGTAGACTGAGTGGGAAGGCCCAACTTCTTGCCCCAAAGTATAAGGAACAGACTCTATTGAATCTTTGAGCTGGTAACTGAAAAGTGGGAGTGGAGAGTGTGAGCGAGTGTGCTGAGCGGCTCTGCACAGATTGACCTTCCGGCTGTGCCCTTGGGAGTCATGGTCCACCTGCCTTGCTCTCGAGGGAACTCTGCTTTCCACTCCTGGGGTGCGAAGAAGAGCAACTGCAGTTAGGAAACACCCTTCCCATCAGCCTTTGGGGTATCCTATGGTCATGTGCACACCAAAGTCTTCCTGTCTTTTCCTTCAGGCTTTTGCAGTAGCACAGGCCAGCTGAAGAATGTTGTCTATGAACATTACCAAAACAGTATTCACAACTTTTATGGACTGGAATATTTTGGAGACCTCTAATTGTGTTAAAGCCAAGAACAGTTTGCTGAACTAATAATGCCCAGAGGAAAAAATAAAATTATGTGCGTTCACTTTATCCATTAAATCAGTTGGGCAGTTGGCAATGAAATAAAATACTACATGGAGGAAAGCACAAAACAAAGCGCTTCAGTGTGTCTTCCGTTCACTTTCAAAGAGAGGGAGAGAAGAGACTCATTGCTGAGTCTAACTGGCATACACTGGCCCCCGAATTCAGCTGGAACCTCAGAGCTCAATACGTGGCACATCCCACTTCATTGCAATATATTTTTAAAATGCCACTGGATTTAGGAACAGCAACAATTGATGTACTGTAACAAAGAGGTGCAGGGGATAAGTTTAAAGTGGAGGAAATAACCTAACTAAAAAAACTGCAAGCAGTGTAAGTTGGCAGGCTTTATTTAGACCACTTTTTTTCTAGAGAAATTAGGATTCTTTGTTGCAGTTCTTTGACTGATAGATTATGCTTAAAATAGACCCTAGTTTTCTGTTCCTGCTATGAAGCATAGAAGATTATTTTGTTATAATTATATTTCATTAATAAAAATGATGAAAATATGCAATATCCAATTTAGAGATCAGCCTACATTTTTATCTTAATGAAATTACAAGGTCAATCAGTTTCTATGGACAATTAGTCATTTGCGATCCACCTTCCTTGCAGGTTAAAAATAGCTACAAATATTTGTCACTTCTAGGAATACTATCTGAAATTCTAACCGTCAATCAAATTTGTAACTCCCCTTTTCAAGGAGACTGCTCTGCAATACATAATGTCATAATATTACTATTTTCAAATTACAGATTTAAAAATACATTCTAGTATTCTGCAGTGAAAAATATCACTGACAAGACATCTTTTCTGTATTTGGAGAATGCAATTACTTCTTTAGGTGCAAAACCAGAGCCAATAGTCAAATGTTTCCAACAGTAGTCTGTTATACACCTTTTAGTACTGCACCTTAAGGTCAAGTAAGTGAGTCTAGCCCCACCTGGCTGGTAGCATGATGTAATTACCTCAAGTGATCCTGCCATGAGTGCCCCATTGGAGGGAGAAGCTGGACAGTCTAGAGAGGCTGGAAGTGTCTGCCTGAGCCTGACGACCCTCCCAACTGATGTTGACTAGTGAATTAATTTACCTGCACTCTGGAAGCAAAATTATTATGCTGAATAGGATGGGGTGGGTTTTTTGTTATTGTTGTTTTGACTTTTTTTTCAACATACTTAGAAAAAAATAGCTTCACTTTCATTTCTATGAACTGTTGCAGTGAGTATCTGGCCTGTAAGACAAAGAAGCCATGCTTTATTTGTCTGAAATCTTTGTATATTCCCACAGGAAAGTGACAAACAAACAAACAAAAAGTTACCTCATATTATTAAAAAGAAAAAAGTATATAGTTTAAGAATTCTGCCTGTAAAGTAGGTGAGACGACTGTTTAAGATTAGTAATGGACTTTTAGGGAAACCTGAAGCACAGGCTGTGGAAACGAGCTCCCCACAAGGTGGGAGTGCAGTTGGCCTCTGAGCACGCTTCGCTTGGAATGTACCTGACCTTGCTTTTGTTTCTTAAAAATACACGATTAGGAATTTTCTTTGAAAATTCATATTTCTGTTGTTTGCAAACAAAAAACAATGCAATGGTGGGGATCTCATACTGATTATATGCTTATTTACACTACATATGCACAATATGAAAGAAAACAGTTTTAATGATAAATTTAAAATCATGCTTTGTAATATAAACCTTTATGATCGGGTCATTCTTCCCTTTGGTTTATATTTGCCAAGTCTTTGAAATGATGTGAGACTTACATTTGGAATTCCTGGTGTTCCCTGTTTACACTATTATGCAGGGTTACTTTTTGCTACTTTGGAGACTCCTTTGTGTCAGGCTTCTCTGCAGAGTGGATGGCTTAGGAGGATTTTGGTTTTTGTCTTGGAGGGTGTGAAAGTAGAGTGTAGGAGGGAGAAGTTTGTAGAAATGACGACTGCAATAACCTCATGCATATTGACATTGAAAAGTAGGGGACAGATACTGAGTGCTTATCAAGAGTGTAAGGTAGGGTCTCACTTCTGGTTCCAGCTCTGAATACGATACAGAAAGCAAAACGAGACCCCCTGCACACTAACAGGCCAAGTCTACAATTAGTTGCAGAAGCAAAAGCTCTTGCACCTTATTCTAAGGCCCTAAGTCAGTTAACTGGGTCTTCAATTAGCCTCTCGGGTTGTAATCAATTACAAGTGTAATTTCTTTGTGTGAGCGTATTTTGTACAAAAGTAGTCTCACCAAAACCAAAGCATAAGTGAGGGTGAGATTCAGATTTGTCTGTTCTCAATGATAGGCACAGAAGAACAAAACCAAAGGCTCTGTGTAGTGCCAGCATTTCCTCACCAGCTCCCACAAGCCCTGGGTCAAAGCACATACTCTGTAGTCTAGGAAAGTCTGTTTACTTTATTACTATTAAATTTTTACTAATTTTTTTAAAAAAATCTTAGTTTCAGTTATATAGCAATTATAATATTTTCTTTCATATTACTGTTTAGATGTGACGTTTCTTTACCACACACCAGTATTCAAACAGGCATTCCCACGTCTGAGCACAAGTTGTAGCCTAGGATTTTACTACACTAGATCATTGGCTGTACTGCTCTACTTAAAAGGCCTTAACAAAGCACTAACAGGTAACATTGAAACCCAGTGGGTTTTTTTTGCTGGTTGTCAAAACTCTACTAAGTCAGCGTAAAAAAAAAAAATCCAGCCTTATTCAAGAAATTTAACAGCCTAGGTAGAGGCAAAACAAAGCAAAGCAAGCAGCCAGCAAATGCGAACACCCACAGTAACTCATGTCTGAAACAAACTTCCAGCACAAATTTCTGAATTTCCCCATGTCACTTTGGCATACCTATTTTACCACTGCGTTTTAGACAACAGCTTTTAAGTTCCCCAATTCATAAATGTAATTAAATAATTACATTAGTGCTAATTAACATGAAACTGCAGATTATTTAAGCGCAAAAAACACTATTCAACTTCTTAATTATTCTTGTTCACACAGCATTTCCTTTTGCTCAGGCGCCCTAGGTGCAAATAAAACATCCCATCTGCTCGCAATTAGAACTAAATAATTTCAGAGAATGTAGCTTATCATTTTGACTGCACATTTGATTAAAAACAGTGTACAAGCAATATCCTGGCTATTGGTGTAACAGCAACAACACACACAAGCCCGTGTTCTTCCATCATTAAAGAGGATCGAAAACATTATCTGTTATTTCAGGGGGAAAAATACAACTTTTTAGTTCATTTCATACAGATGAAAGCGAATTACAGCAAATCACCTCTCCACTGAATAGCAGCCCCCACATAATGACTTTATTTGCTTAATCCCCAAATTAAACGCCGTTTCGAGCGAGGGCCCTGTGTTATTACTCTCATCATGTCGAGAACATTTTCCTGCCGAGACCAATTTGAATAAAACAAGGGGCCTTCCTTGAACTCAATCAAGGAGCCATAATGTGGTGGGTAATAGAGGTTGCTGATAGATTTGCAGGCAAAAGTGTTATACCTAATGATGGGATATGGATAATAGTCCTCCTGGAGGTCCTGATGCGACTCCAGTTGGCTGCCAGATGCTGAAAAGCAAGAAGAGCATTGATCAGTGACAGGAAGCTGTAGTGGATTCATCTAGTCAAACTTCAGCTGTTTTTCCACTGTACAGTTAAGCCAGGCATAAATTATATTAATTGATTTAATTACATACTTAAAACATCTTCCCCAATTAATTTAATTAGGTGGCTACATGATGCTACTGGCGGGGGAAGATTAGAGGCAGCTCACTTAATTAACAGAATATGAATGAAAAAAAGAGAAAGCAAACATAAATGAAATTGTGAGCACTAATTAAAAGGCTGTCTGCAAACTTAAATACTTTCTGACAAAGTGGTGACAGCAATGTAGACAAGTGAGGATTTTTTTCTATCAAATTAAAATGTCAGAAGGTGTGTAATATACATAGATATGGAGAAAAGGTAGTACGGTTAAAACATTGACTTTCCAACACCACTACCATAGTCAAAACAAAAAGTATTTTCTTTTATAGAAAAATTGCAGCAGACTTTGCAGGCATATAAGCCAGACTCTGGGTTCAGACTAAAATATGCTGCACAGACAAACAGGGTTTGTGCATCTTATACCAAGGAGACTTATAAATGAAGGATGCTGGGCGGGTGGGCGACTGGAGAGGGAAGGGGAAGAAAAAGAGACAAGTTACTGCAGTTGTTCAAGCAGGACTGTTTAGAAAAAGAGGTCTGCTTTAACAGCTGGCAGCCTGGTGCACCTTGGCTCGAATGCGGAAATTCTCCAGGTGTCTCTGGCGAGATTCCTTTAGTGTCTTCTTTAGTCTTGTCTTGTGGCAATGTAAAAGCCACGCGAGGGCAATCACACCTGAGGCCCACTTCTTCTGGCGATAACAAATGAAGAATTTTCTTGCCTTATGACATTTCCATGTGGCTTGGATCTTGATGGCAGCCTCGTTCTTTCCATCTTGGCCCTTATACCTCCGTCCCGGGAGGTTTAACAGCATTTGGATGTGAAGCGGGTTCTCTAACACTAACAAAACATCATTTCTGGTGAGTTTATTCTTCAGCTCAAATTCTGGAAGCAGGGCTACCAAACTCTTCCCTTTTACTTTGGCTTCCGTTATTGCATAGTCCTTGAGAAACTTCTCGATTTGTTGCAGGAGAGAAAAAATACTTCCCCAGGCTAAGCTATAATGTGCCTTGAAGACTAAGAAGTCTGGAGCTGTCTTATCTATGGTACCATCATAAATGATAAAGTCATAATCCCATGGTGATTTCACAGATTTAGCTGGAGTAGTAATTTTCATGGCCTGGGGGAAGAAAGTTTGCCAGAAGTGAAATATCTTCTGATTTTTTTGAGAGTGTGATCAACACATATGTACTAACACTTTGCAATTACCACTTAGTGATGGGAAAATATGGCTGCTAGGACTGATTTTACATATGTACATCAGGATGTCAAATACTGTCATTAAAACTCATTACCAGGGATATCTGAGAGATCATGACGGGCTATTAAACTGCTACAAAAGTGTTTCTACATATATAATAAAATTTTATATATCTTTATATATTATATATAATATATGGTGATATATTCCTGTTTATAATATATAATGATCTCTTTCTTTGAGTCATTTATAACAGTTATATATAAAATATCTTTAAATATAATGATATATGTAAGATATATTTATCTTTATATATATGGTCAGCTGACCATACCAAAGGAAACTAAAGGCAGAAACTTTTATTGTCTGTTTCCTTAAGCCATTTTATAAATTATATATACAATACAGATATATATCTTTATTATTATATATCAGTATAGTTATTATATAAGTATATAACATCTTGCAATTCTTTTATCTATGCACCCATGGTCTTAAAGAGCTATGTTGCTGATTCCTTTTTCTTGTCATCAACCCTAAAAACAGGGAAATACCCTATTTTATGTATAAATGTCCAGAGAAATCCTCTAGGAGTCGGTAGGGGGGATATTTCTTTTAAATATTTTTCTATATTAAAAACATCATGAATTATAAGTTCAATAAAATCAGAAGAGATTTGGATGACAAAAGTAAAACATAATATTATCCTCACTTAAAATAAAGAAAACCAGGCTGGAGAAATGGCTCAGTGGTTAAGAGCATTGCCTGTTCTTCCAAAGGTCCT
>LOJH01025420.1:0-18754 GCA_001685095.1 Ellobius talpinus
AATGAAAAAAGAGAAATAAACTCTTCATCTAATGTTTCCTTTGCATATGTCTCATAATGCTTTTTATCTTTAATTTCAATACTCTTTCTTTGTTATTTATACTTAATGTTTAAAATATTATTGGTATGCTTTGGGAAGTTTCTTTGTTCTCTATTTTGGTTTCTATGTGTTTCTTGTATGTATATGGGTATGTATTACTACAGTTTGGACAAGTTATTTTTTAATGATCATGTTGAATATCTTGTCTATACCTATGACCTGTTGTTTATCCTCTTTTTCTGTGCCTATAATTTGAAAATTTAACATCAGGAAAGATAAGTAGTGTCACTTAAATCTTAGAGTAACCAACACCTGTCTTAATGGAGTTAAGTCCAACTCAGTAGGAAGGAAATTGTGCTTGATCCTATAAACTAAACAACTACTCTTGGCTACTGACTTCATGGATCTTATCAAAGGACTAAATATTACCACTTCTCTAAAATATATAATTCCTAACTGAATTCTGAATACTTATCTTTATGCCTATATAGAAGTATAACTGTTACCTCTCATGAAAGAGTCTGCTTAAATCAGCATACATAAAACAGTACAGAAAGACACAACTTGTAAAAGCACAGTGAAAATTGATTCTGAGGTCTTCAACCTTAATTGAAACATCTACAAGACCTATACTTAAAGCTCAGTCAACACTGCAGAATATAAGAGCAACAGGTCCCATATATCAGATATGAGACTATGTCTTCTAGATAGGAAAGGAAAGCTACACCTATGAAATCTCAAATATAAAAACTACCTAAACAATGATAACCTCACTGGACATGACAACATAGATGGGGGAAATCTTATGAGGCCCTACAACTAGATGAAAAACTACAGGCAATAAGTGAGTGCCAAAAGAGAGAGAATTTGTTTCCCCCAGGAATGATCCCTCATTGGTTATCTAATACAAATGGTCAACTCTAAAAGCATATGTATTTAAGCAACACTAAACAGACTCTCAAGTTTTATTTATTTAGTTATTCATAGACACACTCACACTAATTTACACAAATATATATATTAGTATATATATATATGTGTGTGTATATATACATATAAATGTGTATATATGGAGAGAAAGTGAGTGACATAATGATATAGAGATAGATATGAAGAACCAAAGACACACACACAGATAAATATATATATATGTGTGTGTGTGTGTGTGTGTGTGTATGGAGAGAGAGAAAGACAGTGATAAAATGATATAGAGATAGACAAATATAAGCAAAGATAGACCGAGAGAAAGAAAGGATGAATTTGAGAATTAATGGGGGGACAAAATAGGGACTGGAGGAGAAGGAGAAAATTATGCAATTGCATTTTAATAATAAAAGGAATAAAATTCAAAATATAAATTACTAAAGTAATTTCAATATTTTAAATAGAAAAGGTTTGCAGAATGTGCTGGAAGAAATGACTGGGGATCCGAGGGCTCACTTTACAGCTCTTTTCATAGGCTTTTGTTATTTCTGTTGCCTAAGGACACATACAAAATTCAGTAGGCCAATAGCCATCAATAATACTCTTCTCAGGACAGAAATGATTATCCTTGTGGAGTAAGTTTGTCATTTAGTGATCTACCTGCAAGAATACTAATAATTATCAAATGCATGAGCTGTTGGGTCAGAATAATTTTTATCTTTTCATTGTTTCTTTGAGGAGTATCTGGAAAAAAGCATATTTTGGAAAGATCAGATAATGTGGAAAGAATCTCTGCCCTGGATGATCTGACACCTCATTTTCTCACTACAGTTGTATTGTCTCAGTACCTATAGCCAGAGGACCAAAGCAAAACTACTATGTTCATATTTCTGCCATCCTGATATGAGGGAAATCATTTCCAATTTCAGTCTTAGAATTTAGACATTCTGTACAGCTTTTACAGAATATTCTACCTTTTTGGTGAGCTTACATTTTTTTTAAATTGAGAGTTTCATTTATATTTTACATAATCATGAGGTTTTTGTACATAAACTATATTATATCATGAAGTGCTAGAAATCTTGTTCAAATTATATCTCTTTAATATTTTGTTTACCTTTTCTCTACATTTTTCCTTTATCCCACCTAAAAATTCCCTCTTACAATTTTCTTGTCAAAAATCTAATGCATCGAGTCTTATCAGAAAAACAAAATATCCTGCAATATGATAATGTTTACTCTCTTTTCTACTTTTTTTAAAGTGACAGAAGCTTTCTATAAATATCAGTGGTAAAGAGTTTCTATAATGTATGCTGTTGTAGCATTGCTTTGATTCCCCTGGAGCTTTAGAATATACTTCAGGTTGCCAGATTGAACAATATCATTTGAAAATTCATTTCAATTTTTAAATCTTTTTATGAGAATTGAAAAGGCAGCAAATCATTTGTATCCCAAACAATATGCAAATTCTACTGAGGGAGATTGGGAAGATGTACACCTGGTTTTTCATTATTTCTATGTGGGAAGGACAAAGGAAGGGAGCACTATGCCTTTAAATTCGGACTTCCCTCTGACAGGCAGAGCTGTTAATGTGTATCGAAGATGATTTCCCCTAGATGCATGTCTTAGTGGATAGATTCACTCTATTGGCCTCCCAAGAAGAGACAATGAACTTTCTTTGGACTGGTACTCTTCTTTCCTTATTATACACAAGACTCCACAAATTGAAATTATATAGCAAAAGCAGTAAACCATATTTATGAATCTTGGCCAAATCTCTCTATCACCAAATACATAGGTGAAGACTTATCTTTGAGTAGACTGAAATCTTATACCATTGGCCTTTTCACTTGTTGACTATGAGAACTTCAGAGTTTGCTTTCAAGTAAACTGAATCCAGCCTCAAGCAATATGTCACAAATGTTATGCACCTCTCTTTTATCAAAAACGGGATAATAGAAAACTTCCTAGTGTATCAGACATGTGAAAACAACTGCCAGAATAGTTCAGTACTGAGATATAACCCTGGTAGAATATAATGCATAAGCATATTTAGGCATATTCCACTGTTCAAGAGATTGTGTCATGGGCCAAGGTATCCTTGGAATTCAGTAAAAGTTACTATGGAAATGCCATTAATCTTAGCACAGATGTCATGCACTGTTCCTCCTCTGAGATCATATAGTAATGCCTTTGTCCCCATATAAATTAGCTCAAGAAAACACGTAACAATTAAAGACTTTTCTACTTACCTTGATATCCCATGAAATGTTGTATTCTATAAACCGGAAACTTGGCTTTCATTGTCAAGTCAATGGCTTCGCTTTCTACTAGTAATAAAAATTCAATTTTTTTGTTTCTAGCTTGAAACAAATGTGGATATTTTTAATAACTTTGGTTTGAAAAAAAACTGTATTCTTCATATCGATTGTTCTCATTAACTCATGAGAATCACAATTGAAAAACCCATTCTCAAGAACAAACTTAAAAAACTTATTCAACTTATAAAACACTAAAATTTCAATAAGTGTGTTTAATCCAAAATTTCCTGGGTGAAATTTTGAAACACTAATCTTTTGCTTCTATTATTGTTTGTCTTTCCATATTGGCAGTAAGCTAAGCTACATTCCACACCGCCGTAAGGGAAGTAAGTCAGAAAGGCTGAAGCATTACTCTAATGGTCTTACTATTTTTCTTTCATGAATTTGAGCCCACAGCAAAAGTAACAAGACTACAACCTGGTTAGATTTAGACTCCAGAGTCAGCAATCCTTTTGTTCAAGTCCCAGTGTCCCATTTGCTAGCTGAATGACTTTGAGAAAATTATTTAACTCAGTGTCTGCTTTAAAGAAACAGTGATTTTTTTAATACACGGTTTCTTTAATATTGAGATATTGTTCTGCTTTAGAAGAGTGACAGTAGTAGTTGATGTTTATTTGCTGAGCACTTTTTCTAAGTGAAATCCTCTTCAGAGTAGTCAATAATTTAATACACATAGGAAACCTGTGCTATGTATATTATACCTTTATAACTGCTATCATTATCATCAACCAACAGCAACATCACCTTTTAACTAGAGGCAAAAACAATGGCATTTCATAGCTGGGGCTCGATGACATAGCTAGTGTCAGATACCTTAGATCTCCTCCATGGAGTACAAAGTATTTGAATCTAGGACTGCTCAAAATGTTTATTTTGTTTCAGAAAGTTGCTTGAAGAACCCTTTAGTTTTTTTAATAAAACATAAATACACACAAGTAAAAGCTACCAAAACTGACATCAAATGGTGGGGAAGTAAATGCCGGTCACTGTCAAGCCATAAATATAGAAAAATAAAGTGTAAATGAGAAGGAACAGAATGTGATACCCTTAATCAGTCTACCTTAGAGTCCAGCAGAGAAATGAGATATGAAGTTAGAATATAAAAATCAATGAGTCACAGGAAAGTTGTAAATAATTTAAAACTTTCCAAACATCACTTTTAGAAGACATCTTGTTTTAAAGCTGAGATTTTTATTAAGTCTCAATCAATTGGGTTCCTTTGGTGATGGAACATATTACAGTTTACTGGTTGATTGGAAAACAAACCACAATACTTTGACTTATTGAACTCACTAATGTAGCTCATAGGACCTTATAGAGTCTGAACCAAGAACCAGGGTGCCTGCATGGGACTGACCTAGGTCCTCTGCATATAAATTACAGTTGTGTAGCTTGGTCTCCTTGTGGGACTCCTAATAGTTGTACCAGGGGCTGTCTCTGAATTTCCTTTAGCTTTTGGGACCCTATTCCTTGTGCTGGTTTGTGCTGTCCAGTCTTAATACAAGGGGAAGTGCTTAGTCTTACTACAACTTGATATGCTATGATTTGCCAATATCCACAGGAGGCTCGCCCTTTTCAGAACTGAAGTGGAGGAGGAGTGGATGGGGTGGGTAGAGGTGAGGTGGGGGCAGGGTCTGAGAGGAGGGGACAAAGGGAAAACTGCAGTCAGGATCAGAAAGAAGGAAGGAAGGAAGGAAGGAAGGAAGGAAGGAAGGAAGNNNGGAAGGAAGGAAGGAAGGAAGGAAGGAAGGAAGGAAGGAAGGAAGAAAGAAAAGGAAGGAGGGAGGGAGGAAAGGAAGGAAGGAAGGAAGGAAGGAAGGAGAAGGAGGAGGAGGGAGGCTGTGAGTAGGGCTCTCTTTGAATAACCCCAGCATGCTGACAAAATATTCTTTCTTGGCAGATTAATGTGTGACCCCTTGAGGGAACCAGACTGTGAACCAATATATAACACATTGTTTGCTTTGCACGGAAGGAGAGGATTATGGAGTCTGTGAAACCACCTTCTGTTTAAAATTTGACTTATTTTCTCCTTAATGCCCATGTATACACACTTACTTTAATCTGTATTATTAAGAGAATATTTAATGTAATTGCTAGAAGCATAAAACTGAACAAATGCTTTCAGGACACAAAAATACCTGTGAATCCTGAGTGAACCCTGCAATGCTGAAACACCAGGATGATGCTCAGTACTAGAAAACAGTTAATCTGACTTGAAACAGGTATTTCTTGCTTAATTAATTAATGATGGAATGGTGTTCTGTGTTCTAGGTAGACAGAATAGTTTGAGTAAACCTACAAAGGGAATAAAATTAAAAAAAAACTAACTAGTCCTGATTTGTGACTAACCCAAGAATAAGAAAAGGCAAGAATCAAGTACCAATGGGCTATTTTCAGTGAAATATGTAATGTCATTCAAACTGATATTTACAATAGTAGAATGCTGCTAATGAAGGAATCTGTTCTCATAATCATTAGGCCAAATACTCTTTATTTTTCAAAATGATTGTTTTAAAATGGTTTAGGATATTATTTTCAAAACCAACTTAAAAACTTGGATCATTATAAAACATAGCATCATGTAACTTATTTAAATTATAAGTGCATTTTTATTTCAGAGAAAACAAGCCAAAAATAAATTGGAATTTCAAGAGAGTCAAATTTAAAATCATTAAAGAAGCATCTTCACTATTAGGATTATGGAGTGAGTTAATTTCAGGAAAGCATAGTTATTGTTTTATGGTCAGATAGTTATAAAGAGCTTGTGTATCATTCAAATTGAGGAAGACAAAAATCAATTTCTCTGCACAATTTTATTTTAGCTAAAATGTCGATTTATCTCTCCATTTCCCAGTTCTTTAGGATGTGTAATAATTCACAAAAGTTCACAAATTAAGATTCTTCAAGCATGAGAGTGAATTCCATGGGCTATTAAAAATACATAAATGCTGTGAATAAAATACTGCATGAAATTGTGAAACTGATAATGTTAGCACAAAGATTTACTATGTGCATCTCTTCTATGAATTGCAGGTGCATTTAATAAACTTAATTTTCTTAAATCTCAAAATCCTGGAAGCAAAATTTGTTACTCTCACTGTTTTTATGCCTATAGTAAAGACTGTACAAGTCAAATACTCATTGTAATTAACTTAACTGCTAGCTACTGAACTCTTAGACTACGTAAGCAGATTCTAAGTACTGCCATGGTTTAGAAAGAATAATGTCTTCTGTTCAGAACATTCTTTTTATGTAATTTTTATTTATTCTTCTGTCATACAAAACATACTGGCCTCAGCCTCTCCTCCTTCCCCTTCCGTTTAAGGCCCAACCTCTCCTTTCCCCCAGATGCACTGCTCCTCTCTTTTATTTAAGAAAAGAGCAGGACTCCCAGTGGAGTCAACCAAACATGGCTTAACAAGATGAAATAAGACTAGGCATAAACCCTCATATCATGGTTGAATAAGGGAACACACTAGGAAGAAAAATTATTAAGATTCCCTAGGCTTGATGGTACATGCATGTAATTCTAGAATTTGTGGGGTCTAGACTGGAGGAGGAGCACATGTCTGAAGTTAACCTGAGTTACATGGTGAGATCAGGATCACCTGGAGTCACACAGTTTGGGTGTCCTAAGAAAAAACAGAAAAATCTCATTTTTTGGAAATTTCAATCTATAATTTTAATGATAATGTCAAAAAATCAGTTCTTTTTAAATGTAGTTAAGTTACATTATCACATAATCCACTTCTATATCTACATCTATCTTTATATATAGATATACTGCTTAAAGTATAAATCTCAGTGCTTAAAATGAAAGATTTTAATGAGGCTGCAATATGCAATCAGGCATTGTCCTACATACTGCACTACAAGGAAGTGTAACAAATCTAAATGACTAGTTAGATGACTCAGGTGTTAAAAGCATTTACCACATGTCTTAGTTAGGGTTTCTATTGCTTTGAAGAGACACTATGACCATAGCAACTCTTATAAAGGAAAACATTCAATTAAAACTGGCTTACAGTTTCAGATGTTTGGTCCATTATCATCATGGCAAGAAGCATGTCAACATGACGGCAGACATGGTGCTGGCAAAGGAGCTGAGAGTGCTACATCTTGATCCTCAGGCAGTGGAAGGAAACTGTGTGCCACATTGGGCATAGCCTGAGCAGATATGATTTCAAAGTCTGCCTCCACAGTGACACACTTCCTCCAATAAGGCCACACCTACTCCAAAATGGCACACATTCTAGTAGTGCTACTCCCTATGGGTTGACCATTTAAACATGTGAGGTAAATAGGGCCATTCCTATTCAAACCACCAAAAAATGAAAGTCTGAGAATGTGAGTTAGATCATTAGAGCCCACAAAAGAAATTCAGACAAAGTGGTGTGCATCTGTAATCCAGGCACTCTTGTGGAGATGTAAGAGATGAAAACCGGAGAATCACAAGGTGACTGGGAGGTATTCCTTAGTAGGCACCAAAATTACAGAAAAAAAAAGCAAGAAAGACAGCCTCAGAGAAGAATGGTGAAAACCAACTCAAAAAACTGTCCTCTGATCTTGTCATGCTATGACATTTTTCTCTCTCTGTCTCTCTCTCTCTCTAGCTCACTCTCTCTCCGTTACTCTCTCTTTCATACTCACAACAACACACACAAAACTTATGAATAAAAAGGAGCAAAAAATGTACTCCACACCATAGTCTGAAGGAACTGATAAAATTACATTTAATAAATAATCATAGTTAATTTAATTAAAATGGAGTTAGTTCTTGGGTTATGACCAATAAATATGTCATGAATAGATGATGGTTATAATTATCCTGAATCTTTCCTTTTTCTAAAATGAGATTTTCGGGTTGAAAAGGGTTTTGGGAATACTGGAATTCCTAGTGTGCTATTGACTCCCACTTCATAGACAAGCTTAGAATTCTCCCCCTCACTGAGCTCCAGAATACCATATCTGATATTTCATTTCTTTTTCCTCACAAGATCTCAACAGGACCACGATAAACTAGTACTAGGAAGAAATCCAACTCTTAAGCAATAGAAAAACTCTGGTAGAAGTCATCTGCTCCAGGAAGGTTTGGGGAATTCCTCCACCCCATTTCTGTCTCTAGCATTTCTTCTCCAGAAACTTGGGAGATCATGGTGATGAATTTATAAAGAAGCACAGTTAAATCTTTCAAGACAAGCAAGGATAACACCATTTGCAAGTGCTCTCCCTTCCTCCAGAGGCTCCTCTGCGGTCTCCAGTCGGGGTTAATTGCTGATGATTTTTGCTTTTGTATTCATATTTTTTCTCTGGCAGTTTCACACTGTTATTATTGGGACTTTCTTTTGTCCTGCTTAATTAAATGCTGACATGCTTCCAGTTGATTCTGCAGTCTGCTGAGGTTGCTGCATAATTTACCATCTGAATAAAGAGCTCTTCATTGACTCAGCTCTCAAGACCAACTCTCTTACAGGCAGTGTGTACCAAACAGTTCTGTTGGCGTGACTTAACTGTGACACAAACCAAACAAACAGGAATGCTGAATGAAAATAAACTTTACTCTCTTTCAAGCAGAAACATGATTCTTGGATTCAGGTCTTCTGTGTTTTCACTGTAACCCACTAGGTATTGAGAACGAATTGCTATTGTCACACTGAGTCACCTACTACAGAAGGGAGAAAGTTGCAGTCCTTAGGTGACACCAGTGGAGCCAAAGAATCAGCCTTAACCTTCTGTGAAAGCCTGAGAAAGGTTTCTGTGTCACAAACAAATTGTTGCTTTTCAGCATGACGAAAATCACACTGTTTCCATGTGGAAGTCTGTCCTCTATGAAGGCAGCATGACACAGAAGCACATTTCTGTAAGGTCCACAGGAAAGAGACATTTCTCAAAGTAGTAAAAATGGTGGGAGACTAGTCTTTTTTCTTTTTTTTAATGTGCATGTTCCATGCATTCTGCCTTCACTGAAGCAAAACCAGAACATGAGATTATTTAAAATTTAAAAATCTATCTCCATGGCATTCAGACCATGAAACATTCACAAGGAAGTGCCAGGAATTTCTGGTCTCTTTGCGATCTGTAAAAGGCTGCTTAAGGCTAATTAAAAATAATAAAATGAATCCCGTAATTCCCACTTCTGTTCAGAGGAGGCATGAGAGAATAATTAGAGCCTGTGTTTGCCCACAAACATTTTCTACAGATTAGGCACACTGCTGGATCCTCTCCACAAACTTTTTGAAACCATAGGCGCTTGTTCTGAGAGCTGCTTTATGGAGGTGAGAAAGATCCCAACAGAGCAACTGCTGCTGCTTACTGAGCATGTCAGCTGCCTGAAATACATCAGGAAGCAACAAGGAGACTGACATTTGGCATGTTGGGCAACTGAAGTCATCAGTGATCTCAATGCAGATATTGCCACCTGCAAGTCTATTTGATCTTAAATATGGTTGCATTAGGGCCTTAGAGAAATCATTTAATTCTTTGGAAACTCTTTACTCAAATTTAATAACATATTATCACATATGACCTGCCTGTCAATTATCCATGGGGCAATATCATTAATATCCAGCAAATCAAGCTGTTGAGAAAAAAGAAAATAAAAAATCTTAGCTCTTTCTTTCAGATAGATGATTATTTGTATTAAGGAATTCAAGCAGAAAAATGGTGAATATTTAAAAAATATTTGTCTACAATATTACATTTCATAACTAAGATAAGTTTATGACAAATAACCAATATTGGGAATCTAGAATCAGAAATGAAGGATGATATCTTATGAATGAATGTGTAGAACACATTTCAGTAATAGCAACATGACCTAGAGGCTTAGAAATATGGAATCCTAGGCTGATGGGATACCTCAGATGGTGGAGAAGCGTCTTTGCAGCAGGATGATTTCAGTTTGATCCCTGGATCTCAAGAAGGCAGGAAAATGCAGGGCCACACTTTCCAGAAGATTCCTAGTACTCGGTTTTCCATAACTTAAAGATGACCAGCAGATATCTCCTAAGAAATAATTCATTCTACTGTTAAGCACATAGAAGAGAAGAAACCAGGGTGAGTATCAGGAGACACAGGCTGGCTCATGTTTTGAAAACACTCAGAGAAACCATTTATTTCATAAAACCAAAATTCTCTTGATGAATCAGAGGAGTTCTCATTTGGTTTGAGAACACCAGCTAATTAATTATGAGTAATATTTAAAATGTCATTTAAGAAAAGATATTTCTATTCATAAATCTTTACTATAAAGTCATTTACAATTTAAATTAATGTGATATACATAAATTGAAAATTTCCAAGATTATAACTAAGAACAAAAATGTCTTTGAACTATTTTTTTATCTAATAGTTTTCATTGATATGCTTTGATGAACATGTTCATATTAAACTAAACACTGCAAATCATATTAAGAAAATTATGACACCCCTTAGTAGCCCACATATTGTTTAAATGAAAATTTAGAAATTTATGTATAAGGAATGTAATAAAAATGTTTTAAAAGCATGTAGTTTTATAGTTTTGTATTATCAGGGTTTTTATAATGATATAACTGTAATTTTTTAAATATTGGAAATCTATTGTATTAAAAACTATATAAGCAAGCACACTGTTAGGAAAACAAATCCCTTGTTTTTACATTCTGTGTTAGATTCTGAAATAGTAACAGGGAGATCTGGAAACATCCATTCCCAAACATGACAACTATAGAGTTTAGCATAGTTGTCAGAGAATGGCTCTCACTTAACCCTTTTCATCGGAATTTCTAGACAGTATAATTCACCAGTAAAGTAGCTTGGACTGTTCTATGTTAGGACTTTATACTGTTTTAAACAAACATTTCACTCTATTTGTTGCATGTTTTGGTATTAGTAGTCATATTTTGTTCTAATAGCATTGGTGTAATTCTCACGAGTACTTTACTTAAGGATTGAACAAAAGCCCCATTGTAATAAAATTCAAGGATGGCCTGAGAAGCCATTGGTACTTTTTGAATTACTGCTGAGCATTGATGAAGATGTTATAGGTCTGAGTTCTTAGGTTCCAGGAGGGCAATAAGAGCTCACCCCCAACTTAATAAAGTTATACAAGAAAAGGAGAAAGTTATTTCCCCAATATCAAAATAGACCAATGAAAAGCTGAGTCCTGGTAATATCTGTCTCCTCACACAACACACAATGCCAAGGTATCACTAAGAAATGACTGGAAAACATTGTACTGGCACTACTTCCTGCAGCAGGAGACCTGGGGTCACTTCATGTTGGATTATATGTGGATCTATGAAGCAGAACAGTAGAGGAGGGACGAGATCCAGTCAGCCTGGATTCAAATACTACCTTACAACATACTAAATATGAAATCTTGTCAGCATTCTCATCTCTGTTGTGGTTTAGATATTTGTCCTTTTGTGAAATTAATATTAAAATGTAATCTCCAGAGTTGGTGCCTATCACCATCACAATCACTATCAACAACCCTGAGTGTCTCCCTCTCCACTCCCCAGAATGGAAAGCCATCCTCAAATATATCTTCTCAGGCTTGGAACTCAGTCCCCCAGAAATGTAAGAAGTCATTTCTTTATAAAGTTACCTAGTCTCTATTATCTTGTAATAGCAACAGAAAGTTTTAACTAAGATATCCTTTGTGCACTGATTTCCTCATCTTTAAAATTAGAATTAAAAAATGCACCTACTTCATAGAAATGATGTGACGACCAATTATAGTGAGTATGCAGAATATAGAAAAGTGCATGTCACGTAATGAGTGTTGTGTACCTTTGGATGAATATGATTATCACTGTCAGAAATAACACTGTTATTATTGTTACACAACTCTCAAATTAGGCAAAAGCAACAGGAAAAAAGGAGGGTGATGCATGCAAAGTGATTTTATAGCTGTAGAATATGAGCAGCATTTTTAAGTACTGTTTACAATTTTCAATATGGAAATTATAAATATAATTATAAATTATTGGTTATAATATATATACTTTTTGTGCCTAAAACTCTTGTGTTCATTTATAATATATAGAGTAAACTGAATAGAATAAATATTGTTAGTTCAAAATTATATTAAGAGAAGGTCTTTGATATGAGTTGATTTAATTTTACTGTCTTGATACCTGATACTGTGAATAAGATTCATTATTTTTAAAAGAGTTAGTTGTCCTCATTTGGACCTTGGGAGCTCATGGAGGGGGGAGAACCTTGAACTTCCCACAGGCAGGCTCTTTGGACTAGAGAGGGAGGGGGAGGGAGAGGGGGAGGAAAATGAGAGGAGGGGAGGAGGTGGAAATTTTTAATATTTAAGTAAATTATAAAAAAGAACAGAAACTGCAAAGAAAGAAAAAGAGTTAGTTGTCTTAGCAATAACATATTTTAATTATATTATCTATATTTTAATAAATTAATATCTAAATGTTACGTATAGTCAAATTCAAGAACACTTAATGAAATTATTGACAACTTAATTGCATAATGAATTGTGATTCTAATCCTGGGAGCTGCCAGTCAGGCAGGGCCCCCCCTACCCTGACGAGTCACTTTGTCATCCACTCAGATCCATTTATTCCCCAAGCTCAGCAGCCTTGCCCACCCACACCTCCTAAGATGTCAGCATTATAATTAACTATGTGCTGCAAATGAAATCGCATCTGGGAGAACTTTCAAATTTTCAAAATGATTACAGTTGTACTGGAGCCATAATGTCAAGAACTACAGAAGGAAGACAGAATTCTTATTTTCTTTGTTCAGAGTATCATTTCCTCTCTTACCTTGCACAGATCCTTTTATCTCAGATTCCCAAATTCTTTGGACAATCACACCTTAACTGTCCTGCTGTTGATCATCATTACTTCTAGTTACAATGTCTAGTAGTTTCCCAAGACAAAATCCATCTAGTTCTATGTCTACCAGTGACTTTTGGCAGATACCGACCTTGCATTTGTTCCCCCTGATTTCTGTTATTAAAAAACGCATCACAGTGAATGATGACTCTAAGTGACTACTGTATCTCAGCCCCAGAGAAGATCCCTATCTTCAGTTAGCTCTTAAATCAGTATTATTTAATGCATATCACATCTATGATGAGTGTGGAGTTTCCATTCCATAATCCAGAAACTGAGAAATTAGAGCTAAATATAAAGTAGGCAAGTTTGTGAGAATCATTCATTTCTGCTAGGAAGCATCATCTATGCAGTCCCAAAATTGCTAATGAGCAATAAAAGAAACATGTAAAACCTGAAAGTACAGAACAAGTTCCCTTTTATCTAACTTCCTCCTACCCTCAAAATCTTTCTGTCATTTTCCCCCTCAAACACTCTAGTGCATTGTGCCCTATCATGGAGCACTTCACTTGATGACCCTGCATCTCTTCCAAGTCAAGCCTCTCAAGAAAGCACTTGTTTCACTCCATGTTCACTTTGGTTATGTTACTAATCACTGCACTCTTCCTTCAGCTCTCTCTTATCAGTTGGCTATCTCAATTGTCCTTGGACAATGTTATGAAAAATTATCATTGGACAATGTTGTCCATTTTAACCTATTTTACTAAATCCAATAGAAATGCCTGATAATTCCTATCTTACTTAACCTCTGTATTTGATATGGTTCCTCACAAATTTCATCTTAGAATGTTTCTATTTTTGCGATTTCTATGATATATATTGTACTTTTTCATACATATGTGGTTTTGTTTATATATGTGTATGCATTTAAATATGTATGGATGCACATGTGTAGGGGAAGCCATGGCGATACAGCAGGTGAATATTGAGTATTTTTTCAATCTCTTTACACATGATAAATTTAGACAGGGTTATTTACAGACCAAAAGTCTACTGTTTCAGCTATTTAAGCTAATTAGCTTTTCCCAGTGATTCCCATGTAATTATTGTAATGGCTCGAATAACAGGCAGTCATCACCCTGTCCGGCTTTTTTGGTGTGTTCTAAGAATCCCAAACACTTTTCCTCATGACTGTGTAACAGGAAGTTTACATATAGAAAGATCTCCCTAGCCCAAATTTTATCATTTAAAATTTCAGTTCATCTATAGTACAAGTTTAGGCTGTTTCTTTTAGGTCCCATTGTCTCTCTGCTTGTTACAGTTTCCAGGTTCCTTGTTTCTATGGCATAACCATGGAGTATTTCACTAAATGATCATGTTTCAGAAGCTTAGTCCCTAGTGAGTGACAATATTTGGGACTGCTCTATAAAATGCAAGAATTGGAACCTGGAAAAATACTGACCCTTTTTAATTAATGAAAAAACACTGTGGAGAAATTATTGGGTAATTGGACCATTGATGTGGTTTAATTCATAATCCAATAAACAAGTCTCTCAGAGAAAAACACAAGGGAACAAGACAGAATTCATTCACTGTTAAAAAGTTTGTGTCTCAGGAGAAGGTTGGAGATCCAAGATGAAGAAGTAATCTGCAACAAAATAAAGAAATGCAGCAAAATGACTTTTTCAGAATAACTTATTTATTTTAAATTTATAAAATGTATTATATAATGGTGCAAGCTAATAAAATACATCACATAATACAATTAACCAGCATGAAAGTCTATATAACTCAATGAACTTCTATACAGTTATAGATGTTCAGATAAGAAGCTGGGGAGTTCCTCATTACATTTACATTTTCAACATTGAATTTGTTTTGCACCCATTCACCAACAAAACCAAAATACCCTTAACAGGACTAGAACAGCCATAAAAACGAATAGTTTTACAATCTCTTTCATATGTCTATTACCTTCATTCAATACAATCTCTAACAGCCTTAAATAGTCTCTGTTCTGTCATGTGCAGAATAAATCCAAATATATATGGACATGTGAGTAGAATATAACACGAAGAAAGAGAAGAAAGGCTACATATTAGGGTCTGAAGACTGCTAATGAACTTAGCATATTTGAAGAAGGCATGGATATCTATTAGGTTGAAAATTTAATGGATAATGCAAAACTGTAGTTAGACTGTGCTACATAAATCAAGGTTGAAATTCCACTAACAATCAAAACATTCATATAAAATGAAAGAAGGTGGAACACTGGCTTACTCCATCAAGAGATTCAGTATTCAAAAAAAGAAGAGAAGCTAGCAAAGAAAACTGAGAAGAAAATATTGACTAGATTGATACAGCCTTTCTAGCACTAAAGAGAAAATGTTTTTTTTTGGTCCTGGGTTTTTTAAGAAAGAAGGAGGCTGCTGCCAACTCAAGAGTGAGGGAAGCTCTGTGACTCAATTTTGACTTATTTTTAGTTAACTGTGACCTGCGAAGGAGTTATCTCAATGATCTGGTTAGGGCAGTCACCTATCATAGAAATTGGAAGGGGAAGGTGGCCCTAAGATGACACTTTCAAGAAGTTGTTTGAAAAGTTGAGAGAAGAATAAATTTCTTGGTGAGGAAGTCAGGTCGGGGAAAAGGATGATTTTGTTGGATTCACTTGATTACATTTTGAAGATGACAAAACTTCTTTGTATTTACTGTAGATTTATGCAAGACAACACTTGTGGCTACAGCCCTGGGACTGAGTTCTGAAAGATATGTCCCCATGTTGAAATCTATAAATTATCACTATCCATCAGGTTTACTTCTAAAGCCTTGAATCCAATGTTGTATCTTTATCACTACTACTGTGTATCTAATACACAATTAACTCTGACTCTCCATTTCCTCTCTTACCATCCTTTAAAGTATGACCAGAGTCAAACAGATAAAGACAAAATTATTTGAAAGCTTTCAGTGACAGGCTTTTGGTCAAGAATAGGATTAAGTTGAAACACTGTAACTAACAGCAAGAAGTACAATCAACATCTTCAAGCAATCTCATCCCACTTCTTACTTTAAAATACGTCAGTATTTGGTATACTAAACATAGACTAATTTGTCCTCAACATGCTTATTCTCTGGCCCAATTTCTTGTTTATTATTGGTTAATATCTGTTCTTAAATTTTGATCAACCTTCACTTATTTACAAAACTTCCTTTAAATCATAAGAATTATATATATATGTAATATATATAACAAAATGTGTATATATAATAAAAATGATAATATAAAATCTTTTAAAACTAAAATAAAAAGAGAAAAACTCTGACATGGCATTATGTCATATATGCATGTATGAAGACAGTCTAAATGAAATTGGACTCATTTCTTATTGGTTAATATCTGTTCTTAAATTTTGATCAACCTTCACTTGTTTACAAAACTTCCTTTAAATCATAAGGATTATATGTATAATATATATAATAAAATATGTATATGTAATAAAAATGATAATATGAAATCTTTTAAAACTAAAATAAAAAGAGAAAAACTCTGACATGGCATTATGTCGTATATGCATGTATGAAGATAGTCTAAATGAAACTGCTGAACAATGGGGAGGCAGAACCCCATCCAGACATCTGTCATCAAGTAAAGCTTCTAGTACAGTGATTGGGTTGCATCTAATTGTTAACAAAAGGAGTCCCATGGGAGCCTCCAAAAAACCCAGGCTGTTCCCAGCCTCTATGCTCCTCTTCAAAAACTGACTGTAAGGCCTCATCAGTAAAAACAACACCCATACAACTTATTGAACATGGAGAGGTTGATCTGGTAGCTACATAGAGCTTTCACTCCTACATTTTAGTGTCTTTGGTATAGGAAGGTACTGTGAATGCTACCAAAGGGTAATGTAAATACAAACCTAGCAACAAACCTTTGATGTACAGTGATGCCCTAATTGCAAGAAATGCTAGTGTAATAGCAGTACAAAGCTTGTGGGTGTAACCAACCAATGTCTGATTTGACTTAAGGCCCTCTCCCAGAGATGGAACCCATAACTGGCAATGCTTGTATGACCAATAACCTGAGGTTATGTACCTCAGGGACTTGGAATATGCCAAATGCTACTGATCGAAAGGCAAATGAATTAACAACAGATATGGATTATGTATATTCTTTCCCCAATATGTTTACTATTCTAAAAAGGACAACTTGTAACAGCCTTAAAACATGCAAACCAACCACATAGACTTTGGAGAAAGAAACATTAACTGTACCTCGACATTTATATTTACACCTACGTTTACCTAGGCTCTCCTAGAAGTCATCAGGAGATTCTGAGGCAGTCTCTCCACCCGGAAAAGATGGGGAAACTAATACTGTTTTACAATGATACAAGCAGTTTACTATTTTGAAAAATAAAAAAATAATAATGTTTATATAAGTATACGTCCAGGTAATCAGGCATCTGCAAATGATAACTGCTTTTTTATCTGTAAATCAGACACTCATTTCTTGGTCTCAAAATTTGTGGGACATTGTATTTAATACTGACAGTGTTCTAGCGTGGTAATGTAATAAACAAGATCTTTGTTGTCACAGAATGTATACATTCAACGGCAAAGACTGAGGCTGAGAAGTTACTTTGTTCTTGAATGGACTGTGAGAAGTATAAAGTAAAATTAGTGTAATGTGAAAACAAACAAATTTCTTTCCAGTGCCCCCTTCAGCTAGCAGTCATTTAAGAAAGTTTTATTATCATATTACTTTTGATTAAAGATATTTTGTGTGTGTCTGCATATGTGTGTATGTGTGTGTGCATGAATTAAGTGACCATTAAAGAAATGGAGTCATGTTGAAGAGGATGCTAACAGATGAAGCATAGTATTGAGGTTTCAAAAGTCCATTCATGAAAACTTGCACTGAATGTCAGTGAATAAAAGACACTTTCAGGCAGAAATTGCCAGCTTATAGATTGCATGTGGACCATAACTTTTAGAAGCAGTAGGCATTTAAAAACAGAACCTCTTTCTGATACCTAACTTTCAATAGTAAATGGCATATTTTAAATTCTCAATTTTCCCTTCTTTTCTAAAATCTATTATATTACATATTGGCTTATATTTCATCACTCAGAATAGAGAAAAGGATTTCTCTTGATGTTTTCTACTTCTTTCTTCTTTGCTTGTATTTTGAACTTCGTCATGGTCTAAAACAGTACTGATCGTTCTGCAAGCGAAAGCCTCACCAGAGCAAGTAGTTTATGAATAATAATTAGTCTTTATTTCCTACTTTCATTCCATTTTTCTCCATTCTCATACACTTTACTCTAAGTCTTACAATGTTTCTAAACACAATCATTTGTCAGTCTCCCCAACTTATGAAAGCAAGTTTTACGCTATCGTGAAACTCCCTCCATATGTCTTCCAGAACAGGTATCATCCATGCTCACCTAACTTCATATCACTTTCCCCTATTTGATTGTCACCTTTTGCAGAACAAGGACATTGTTTCTCTCATTTATGTTTCCAACAAATTACAGACTCCAAGGCATAACACACATTCATACACACAGTAGTGGCACAAATGTTAAATGAGCTCTTGTAATGGTGGAGACATTCTAAAGTACAGTGTTAAGCATAGCTGAAAAGATAGCCTGCCAGCAGAGGCAAGGTCCCTTGGCCAGCAAG
>LOJH01025421.1:6146-25476 GCA_001685095.1 Ellobius talpinus
TTCCCAAAGAGAGCCTAAGTGTTTGTCATAATTACCATTCCAATTTTCTGTCACTCCTATATCCAAAGAGTCTAGAATGTCAAGTTGGGAGCATAAGCCCCAATCCCTCGCATCTATCCCAGCCCCCAGGCCTGGTCTGGACTCCAAATCCCAGCAGGCCAGATCCTCCTCCCTGGGTACTTAAGTGATCTCCCGAAAGAGGAACACGTGGTCTCCCTTTCTTCCTCCCAGGGGTCTCGTTTCTGCTACTTCCCGGTTCCCCCTTGGGGCCACCCGAGAGCGCAGATCTCCCATTAAACCTGGATATTTCTTAATTTGGCTTGATTGGGAATTTTGTGTCGGTGGGGAGCTTGTATTAAGAAATATTCCTAAGAATATTCAATTCTTACTGTAAACGCTTTTTAAAAGGACCAGCAATGCCCATGAAGCAGCCTTCATGCTGGCTTGTCTTAACATTTCCTCCAGGAGATTCCTTAGTCCTTCACTTTTAATCCTGTGAATTTTCCCACTGTTGCTGCTTCAGCTCAAGATCTTTCCTGCCTTTTCATTTTTTAACTGACATAGAAAACAAACCCTGTCAAGACCCTGCGATAGTAAAGAACCACATGGTCTGGTAGCAACAACAATCTCTCCACTGTTCTGGTATCATTTTTTGTGGTTGTTGTTGTTTCCTGTTTTAGTTTGGCTTTCCATGACTGCGACAAAATACTTGGCATGAATAACGTACAGAGATTTGCTGTGCCCCATGGTTTAGGAGGTCTCAGCCCATGGTGACAAAGAAGTCACAGGAGTGCAGCTCACACCATGGTGGCTAGAGACAAAAAGAATTCCCATATTACTGAGTTCCTGGCTTCATCCCCTGGCATCATGCCAGGACATTCTGGTGGGTCTTACCCCCTAGAGGGTCCTCTCTGTGAAAGCCATCACAGACATATCCAAGGATCTGCTTTAGTAACTTAAGGCACATCAATATTAACTATTGCAGCATCCTAACAATGATTTCTGTCCCCTCCCAAGCTGACACAGAGAGGGGACCCCTTTGCATCCCTTCTATTTCGGTTATTTCCACTCAACCTTTTGGACCCTACAGATAGTCATTCTACCTCTTTGATTGTATTCTCTATTGTCCTCCCTTCATAAGAAGGTTAAAATAGTAAGTATAATTTAGCTAGCTTTACTGTAATGTTAGACAAGTGATTTTCAGGATTGATTAATACAAATCAGACCATAAATAGTGTGAAAATAAACACCCACCATATATTAGTAAAAAAGTCAGAAGCAGCCCATCCTATATAACAAGGATATCAGCTATGGGGAGGAAAGTATTGTCTTTAGTTATTGACAGTGGTTAGGATTGAATCTAGGTTATTCTTCAACTATTCAAGGGCTTAATTGTTCACAAGTAAAGCAGGGTTTGTTGCGTGCCTTCTAAATATCACTGGAAGGTCGCCTCTCTTATTGTGCTTCTGCTTGCCCTCAGACCTTAAATCCAGATCCTTAATTCTCACCCTTCTAAAAGCAGCATCTTTCACAAGACCCCTTACAAATAATACCTTGTGAAGGCAAGGCCGCTAGGCTGCTCTGGAGAAGGGGGTCCTTATCAAGAGACTTTGAGAATTACCTTGTCCTTGTCTAGGAAGAGCTGTATTATTTAGCTAAGTTACCCGATAATTAACACAGATCTGACCAATTAGGCTAACATTAGTGTCACCTGATGCTTGATCCAAATCCTGCCTTTTTCTGTTTAGTGCAAATTAAAGCCTGCTAATTAAATAAATTTGAATGCCAATAGCTAAAGCACAGGCAAGGGCCATCTCAGGAAGCCCTGCATTCAGGAGGATTTATTAAGGCTTGTTTCTCAATTGATAGGAACTCAAAAGGATGGTGACAATCTCTCATTTAGCTCCCCACTGGGGTAAAACCTCCACTGGGTTAGAATGTGCAGAAATGTAGTAACCTAAGCAGCACAGTCTATGGTCCAAAAGATGCTAAGCCAAGGTCATTTTCCAAATAATGTAAAATACAGCACTGTTGATGGCAGCTCTTCATGGATGGTCCTAACTGGTTCCTGACTCTTCGGAGCTCTTTCTCTCACAGGGTGTAGAGCTAAGGTTGCTTGATATAAAATCTCCCAGCCCCAGGGAGTGCTTATGAGATTAAGATGCTCCCTTTGTTCCACAGGGAATTTCACTGAAGGTGTTCCTCTGTCCCACCTCCAGCCAGTCCCTCCTCTGCTAGTTATCTCTGCTCCCTAACTTTCAGAAAGTAAACGACTCAAAGGCTCCAGAAACTGACCAGATTCACTTGGCCTCCTCCTTTTCCAAGCTTATGCAAGCAGTAAAGACTGTTGGGAGACACTCTCAGACAAACTAGGCTGCCTAGGAGAGGCTAAACCACCTGAAGAGGTTCAGACCACTTGAGGCACGTAAAAGAAAGTCTCCAGACTGTGGGGTTGCCTGCAAGATGTGCAGTACACTCCGGACTTTCAGGTGGGTTGTTAGCAACGCTGGGTTTAGATTCTGCGACCCAGCTGCTCTGCTTTTATTTCCTTTGTTTTTGTCACTGTTCTTCCTGAAGTAGGCCCATCATCCATATTTCTGTAAGCAACCCTGCAAAATCCATTGGCTTGTCAAACTGCTGTCTTTGGTTTCTTATCTGTGCACTGGCATGGGTAGATGTTGTTCCATGTGTGGTATGTGTGTGTGTGTGAGTTGTGTGCATACATACATGCTTTCAAATCAGCTGTATCAGAACTTGTCTTGGGTCTCTTTGGAATATTCTCTTTCTCTGCTCTCATCTGTTTCATGATGAAACACCTGTCCACTGTGTTGTCCCTTAGCTCCTCCCGAAAAATGTCATCAAGAAATTTTGTCAAAGAATTTTTATTAGACTTCTTGCAGTGAAGATTATCACCACAACAGAGATTCCATACTAAGAGGAGACAGCTCAGAAAAGGAGATCTGTGGTTTTTAAATGATTCCCCCCAGTTAAACCAGGTACCCAAAATGAAGAGCCAGTTGAGGTTAGACCAAGTTTTTTTGGCATAATACCTTAGGGTTGTTAGGAATGCTGGTGCCTGAAAGTACATTATAAAGTAAACTTTTGTCTGATGTTCAAATTGTTGCTTAGATGAGAAATTTATTATTCTGAGAGAACTGTTTGTCCAATTGATCAAACCAGTTTCCTTTGGTTTGAAGAATTTCTTGAAGCCGATAATTAAGTGTTGTTTTGTTTTGTTTGGTTTTAGTCCTTTAGCTACCAGTAAGTTGGAGAAAATAACAGGCCTTATTGGCACAGACTAAGGCAGTTCTCAGTTTCTTATTACTCCTGACTCACAGCTCCGCTCCAGCTTTGGTGAGTAGATAATAAGATCTTACAGAAATGTCTGATGATAGGAATGTAATTCAATTATCTTGCCTGCTGCTAATAGCCTTTATCCTTGGAGTTCTTGAGCCCTGAGGTCAGCCCTAAATCCCTGGTCAGCCCGAGAATAATGAAGAGAATGCAGAGGTGGTAAGCCGCTAACATGGCGGCAGAGCAAGAGGAAAGGCAAGGGGGAAGCACCACAGTTAGAGTGTCAGCCATGGCTGCCATTGTTTAGGGCTGGGGAGGGTTTGCTGTAATTGCATTTCTTTCTGATACCATTTTCCTACTGAAGTGTGAAGGCTCCCATTCTTTGTGTGAAGTCTCAATAGCCTGGAGGAGGACATCTAGATGCATGGCACCTAGAACTCTAATTAGAATGATGAGGCCATCCCCACACATCCTTCTCCTTTCTGCCTCTTGAATTAACCTAACAAGATGCTTTGTGAACACACCCATCAAAGCAACCCTCAAAACAGAGCCAGCTTTGTACTTTCTCCTGGCCATTTTGTACCTTCAAAGAAAAGAGCAGTGTTTTAAATTCAAGATAAATGAAAAACCCATTTTTCAGTTCAGAGAAAACCCATTTGCTTTCCCATTACTGTGAAAGATTAGAGGCCATTATTACAGCCATTGGCATTTTAATCCCCCTCCAAAAAAAAGAATTTGGAAGAATCCATTCATGGAAGAATCTTCCTGTGCTGCCTATAGAGTTGAAATTAAGCATCATATAGAGTTTTAATACACACACACACGCATACACACACACACACACACACACACACACCAGCCAGGCCACCTAAATGAGACCCTCCCACCAGGTGCACCGAGTGAGAATGAGAAAGACTCCACCACGGAGGAGAAAGGCCATGGTCCTAATCCCTTGAGGTCATCTACTCTGAGCTCTTCAAAAGCCCGGCAGACTCTACCATGGACAGAGCCCCGTGTGGCAGGGCATAATGAAGACTACAGAAGCAATAGAAACATGCTTACCACTGTCAAAACTAATCTGTTAATAGCAAAGTTTGCAGAAGGCCCTGGGTAGCTCGTATCTGTGGGGAAACTGGTTTCCTATTTGGGGGAAAATGGAGTTGTTATTCTTAAGCAGGGAGATGCCTATTGTGTGAGTAATTAGGAGGAGGCCCAGCTGACCTGGCAATGAGGTAGTGTGGTTAAATACCTGAAGGCAAGGAGAGCGGGGAGTGGGGATGAAAGCCGAGCCCCATCTGTCAGGCTGTAATGATTGTGCTATTTGGAGGCAGAAAGGTTTGTCTGAAGCAGCTGGTTTCTCTCCAAGTGACCTTTTAGCATCTCTGCTTTCGCCGTCTGACAGATGTGTCAACTCAATAATTTCAAAAGCCCCTGAGTAAATAACCAATTGTGAGCAAGGATGACCCAAAGCGATGACAAAATGGCTGCACGCGGCGCATTATGGAGCGTAATAACGGGGGACGGAACCAGGGACATTATCAGAAGGGAAAACATTTTAGTCTTTCTATTGGACTAAATGGCTCTCCTACCCGCACCTCGGTCGATCTCTGATGAGGGATGAAGGGGCGAAGGCGGTGCACAGGAAGGGCTGCGCGGGGGGGTGCCCCCGGGCCTGCATCAGCCACAGGACGCAGGTGGCATCTGGGCACTGAAAATGGACCCGCTCGTGCCAAGGAGGGCTACGGGCCCCAGCTAATTGGCATTGTGGAGGATTGGGGGCCATGGAGAGGCAACGGCAATCAGAGCAGGTTTGAGGGAGTTTAAAGGCTTGCAAGAGTTTGCCAAGGCAAGGTAGGCTCAAGTGCTGTTGCAGAAGAGAGATGAGACACACGTGGGGAGATGCAGGGCACAGGAGCTGGGCCTTGGGAATGCTGGTGTCTGCTCCCCTTGAAAGGAAATCTGATGCATTTTGCCTCCCTTGGCTTTTGTTCTCTCCCAGGCTTTTTAAGGTGGGGGGAGGGGGTTACAGTTCTCCAGGTAAATAGCCCACCACTAAACTAAGGTGGAACTCTCTTCTCCCAGGAAGGTACAGATGGCTCGGTCCTCTAAGTCTTGCCAGACAAGTATGGGGACTTGATTTCAATCAGCAATGCTCAGGTAAAAGAGGAATGGGTGCCCCGGGGAGGTGCGGAGCCCAGGAGACAGGAAGCAGGAGGGAGGGCTAGAGGGAGGAAGGGGGGTAATGGTGTAACTGCATTTCACTTAGAATAAAAGTATTATTAAAGGAGAAAGTTGACTCTGGAACTTATTGTCCAGCCAGTCTAACAAAATCTATGAGCTCCAGGTTCAGCCAGATAACCTCTCTCAAAAAGTGAGGCGTAGGATGATCATAGAAGACCTGGTGTCAACCACTGGCTTGTGTATGAGCGTGCACACACACACACACACACACACACACACACAAGAATGGAAGGAGAAAAAAGGTGGGAGATAAAACAGACAATTGTTGCTGGCATGGGAGTACCTACCCTTCATCTCAGGGCTCAAGGAGGCTGGAAACAGCTAGACTAGCTTGAGCTACACAGATACTGTCTCAGAAACATCAAAGTGGAAGCAGCTAACTGAAATCTACCACTCTGGCCTTCTGCACCCTCAGCTTGACCTTGAGACTCTCAAGAAAAGGTAACAAGGCATTGTAGCAGCATCCCATCTGTCTGTAGTCAGGCATGTCCTAGAGAGGAGTAATGATGGTTCTTTCACATCTATCCCTTTAGATCCTTCAGCCACAAGTGTAACGATGGCTCGTTTATGTCTACCATTTAGATTTCCTCTGTCACATGAAGTGTACTGGTAAAACCCCTCCAGACCTCAGATTTGATGAGAATGGAATAAGAATATTGTCTCTGGGGGACTGAGGCTGGGCTCAGTTGATAGCGTGCTTGCCTAGCAGGAGTGAAGCCTGGGGTTCTAGTCCCAGCACACTTAAGGCAGGCATGACGATGCACACGTGTAATAACAGCACTCAGAGGTGGAGGCAGGAAGGGCAGGCGGTCAAGGTAGTAGAGGCGTGGAGGCCATCTGGGCTACATGGGACTATCTCCAAAAAGAAAACAAACCAAAAGTTTTGTTTTAAAGCTCTGTATTCAATAATAAGATAAAAAGAGTAGAACCACTAACTGAAAAAAAAATGGTAAACAAACTCAAAAGCAGAACAATCCACTTTCTGGTTGGCTTTCATTTCTAGTGCATTAAAGAAAGCAATGCCAAGACTGCGAAAGACTGAACGCATATTTCTGGGGAGATGGGGAGAGTGCCAGGCGGCCTTAGATGTGTTCAAGTCCAGATGCCTTACACCAAGACAATTAAACCTGTTTGCAGCTGTTATTGCAGCTGCTCATGTCCTGGGAAAAAATCATCGGGATTGGGAAAACTGCCAAGAGATCCAAGCAGAGCAAATACATCCAATTTCAGAGGGGGGCTTACAAGCCAGAGTCAGATGACTCTGGCAGTCGTACCTTACCACATCCTAAAACATCTCCTTAACTCGATTATTTCTACGCACTTAGAAAAGGAGCCCTCACCAGAGCTCAAATGCCCACCAAATTTAATTCAAGGCAAGTTATTTTTTACCAGGTTTATTATACAAATAACAAACAATAGTAAGGCTGACTTTGATTCAAATATCAGTCACAGTATTTAGTTCCTTTTTTTAAATAGAAACAACGTTCTGGGTCTGTGTTTGTGTTATAATATTCAAGGGAATAAAATGACCAACAGGACAGTCACTGATCTCAAGGGGACTTAAATCCAACAAGACAGAATGATATTAGCACAAGGTCAGTCTTCATGGGATTAAGCCCAGCTCTAGTAGACAAGAAGAAGACACTTTAAGATAGGTCTAAATATTTCAGTTAATGGTCAGGCCTGCAGAGCAAAGAGCCGTCTAGATGCTAGGCCAAAAGAGCAAGATGCCAAGGCAGGGATCGCGCCTGCAGAAGTCGGAAGTGAAGAGCTTCAAGTAGGCAGAGAGCAGGGTGGTGTGGAATGCTGCATAGGATCAGGAAGATGAATGCAATGACTTCCAGCTTAGGACTGAGGAATGGAGCGAGAAAGGTAGAAGAAACAGGCCATCACCATCTCTAAAGTCATGTGCAGGAGTCTTGATTTTCTTCTGCAGTAAAAGGGGCATTTGAACAGACTGTAGCCAGAGAATGCACATGGATTTCTTCAAGCTATTTGATCATTTTTCATAAGATCTTCATGATATAATGGAGAGCTAGGGGCTGGCAGTTGATGGCCATAAAGCAAGGGATTTATAATTGTCTGGAGAACGGTCCATTCAATGCCCATGAGTCAATTTGTTTTCTAATAGAAAGAGCTCTGTTGACCTTTTTCTAAGCCCTTCTTTGGTACTTCATTTTCAATGTATTTATTAAGAACTGGGGAAATTTAAATTTTTTGCTACTTTTTGTGTTGCCTTGACACAGTACTCAGCAGGCAACTTAAGGGAAGAAGGGTTTCTTTTGGCTCACAGTCGAGGTGACATCATGCTGGGGAACACAAGAGCGAGGGGTGAAGAGGTCACATTGCATCCATGATAAGGACACAGGGAGAAACTCATGGCAGTACCTAGCTACCTTTCTCAGTTTTATTGAGTATGGTTCCCCAGCATAGAATAGTGCTATCCACATTCAGGGCAGCACTTCCTTCATCTGTTAAAGCTTCCTGGAAACATTTTCAGAGACAAACCCAGAGAAATTCCATGGTGAGTCTAAATCCAATCAAGTTATCACTGAAGATTGTTCATCCCAGGAAAGCCATTTTATAGATGACAGAAAGCTGAGACATTAAATCTATTTGGGACGATAAGGATCCAGCTCCCAATCAGGCTGGGATGGGAGGCTGAGATGGTTAATCCTTTCTGACAGCTTGATTGGATCTGGGATCAATTGAAAGGCCAGCTGCTGGGCATGCCTGTGGGAGATTATCTTGACCAAGGAAGGCCCACCCTTAATGTGGGTGCCCCAGAGAAAAAGAGGTGGATGAAGGAATCTTTGACTTTTGCCTACTAGTAGGTTCTGTTTCTCTAGTGGACCCTAATAATACAGGGCTCAAACTAGCAAGCAAGATAAAAATTTACCCTGTGTTCATGTTGTAGAATAATCCATTATCAAAGGCTAAAATGATAATATAAATTTAAATATTAAAAACTGTTACACTGGAGCTATATAATATAATCTTGACATAGTGACGATATCATTATGTTTGGTTCTTGACAGGAAATGACCCCCACCACGTGCCATCATTCAACACTTGGAGAATTGTATTTAGCTCCAGGTCCAGACACCAATAACAAAGGAGTTGGGAAACTAGAAACCATGTAATTTTTAAGATATATAACTGAAAATACTAGACACCTTTAATGTTTAAGGGGCAATACCAGATGACTGAAATAAAACCACTGTCTACAACTTTTTTTTATAAGGAAGAAACTTTTAGATAAATAACTTTGGAAGTTGGTAGACTTGGCTCTACAGGTCACAGGGCTGCAAAGGCTTAGTTCATAGATATTAAGAAGTAATCTCATCGCTTGGGACCTTCCCAGAACTGGAGGCAGTTGCACCCTCTCCAGAGACGGGCACTAAAGATGCATATATTTAGTAATGAGTCCACAATACTGGGAATGGTCATGAGCCTCAGTCAGAGCAGTTGAAAGGGAATTTTCACAGTAGAAGAGAAGATGCTATTTCCTCTTTACATTTCCTTGGAGAGCCAGTCATGACTACATCTAGCTGTCTCACTGAAGGAGGAGAAAACAATCACTCTACTTTGTGACAGCTTTACCCCTTGTTGCATCCTTGCTGTCTTCAATTTCATGATTTGATTCTTCTGTCTACTGGACGTTCATTCTACTAACAGACACTTACATGTTTTTGTCGCTTTTCTGTCTAGAACTTTTGATAGCACTAATATGGCAGCAAGAGATAAAATTCAGAATGAACATTTCCCGAGGGCTTTTTACATAAGCCCCAGTGGTTCCTTTGTGTCTGTCTTGAGTTATGAACCATGAGTAACCTCTTCTTCATGGAATCATGCTGCTGCATCATGACTGGCATAAGAAACAAGGTTAGAAATGGCTCTCCACTCACCAGGGACCCATCATGTGGAGCACAAACTCAAGCACAGCAGCTGGTACCCCTTCATGCATTTGTCTGGATTGTCCCTTTCCTGTAACCCTGCCCACAAGAACAAACTCTACCTATATTACCTCCTAGGTCAGTTTGTTTAGACATTGTCAGGGCAAAAAGCTACTCACAAGTTTTGCTCTGAGCTCTGAGGATGGCCCGCTCATAGTGATGATCTTGGGATTCCTCTGCGCTGTGGTCTGCAGTCTTCACCCACTCTTTTTAGAGTGCTTAAATGAGTGAGCGCAGTCCAGCTTCTAGCCCCTTACCTTCCTCTCAATTTCTGTCTTTATATATTATGCTCTTCCAATAAAGGGCACTTAATAATCAAATGATCCCACTAGATGATCACATACGGCCATGTTCTGTCTAATTCCCCTAGATAAAACTCCCCAAAGTGGCCCCAAAGCAGATCACAGCAAACCTTTCATCATTACCACTTTTTTCTTGAGACCTTAGCCTGAAACTCTACCCAGCCCATAAACACGCACTATCGCTGCGGCTGGACTGGAAAAATAGACGAACAAAACACGAGAACATTTTCAGAAGACTGTGCTTCTCTGCCTGTGCTTTTCCTGTTTGTTCTCCAACGCATTGCAGCCTAGGCTTTCACCAGAATCGCTTGCCACACTCCCCTTGCTCAGGTCCATCTTGCTATTTGAGGGACACGATGGACATGTTCCAAGGTCAATTAGTACTTTATCTCCCTATAGCGGTTGACGTGGTTCACCATTTCCTTCTTTTAAGATATTTGTCCTCCCTTAAGCTCCAAGGCTTTCCCCATGACTGAATGACTCCTTTTTACCCTCCTCATCTCTCTCCTCCAGGCACTTTTAAAATAACTTATCTCAACCAAGAATTTATTCTCAGAGCCTTGCTTATCTCTCTCTTCAAGCTCTTCCTTGAATAATCTCATCCACGCCTCCAGAGAGCCTCTGCTAACACAGTGATGACATCTGCCCTCAAGGCTCACATCTGCTTTCCTATGCTGTCAGCTTAGGACTTCAAACTGACCAGACTCACCTCAGCATTGCCCTGTCCTCATTGGGAGTGGGAGATGTTCTTTTTATAAACTAAATCCTATATTTTTCATTTGGCTCCATCTTCCTCCCCCATTTTTTACTCCAATGATTTGTAAGATGGGAAGTAAGGTTAAGGTCATACTTGGCAGGTGGCTTAAAAACTCTATCCTCAAAAATTGGTCCAAAGTCAGGTTATATTTCTTTACGACCCTATTATTTTTAAAAATAAAATTAATATTATGCTAATTATTACTAATTCTTTAATTATAAAATATATACCTCTACTAACATACCACATTTTACTCTACAAATGTATACAGTGATGTGCCAATTAAGGATGTCATAAAGCTCAAACAATGAAATTAGAAGGGTATTCCTAATCATGTTCAGTTGCCACTCCATAACTGTACTTTTCAATACACAAAAGCTCATCTCTGAATTAGAGCAAACCCAGGAGACTGGGGATTCCCATGCCCACTTTAAGGGGATTCTGTGAGCCAGCCTCCCACCTGGAGCTCAGCATACTCCAGTTCTGTTTTGGACTGGTTAACTGATAACACAGAATAAGCCGTTATGCTTCAAGAAAAAAATTCCTTGTAATTTTCCTATTATTCTGTCCATAAACACAGGTGACACTGTCACTGGAGAGCTTCTAGCTCTGACAAGAGAGGCTAGTGCCCTCATGGCAAAGGTCACAGGGTTTTCTCTGCCGTGAATCCTCAGAAGGAAGCTGCCTCCATTAAAGATGAAGACATACGGCAGAAATCCCCAAATAAGCCTGCATAAGCCAATGTGTCATGGGCCCCAGCATATGCAGCGAGCACAGGCCCATTATTTCACACCTGGTGCTCTGCCAGAGAGACTCTAGGAACACAGAAATAAACAGTTATTTTGACAAAGCAGTATTGTTGGTTGGTATTCAGTGAATTTGCCTGAAATTATGGACAACTTCCCTGCATAAAAATATCCACCCAACCAACACTTTCTTTACATGAAAGCTTATAATAGCAATCCTGTAATTGCATCTCCTATTTTCATTTTGTCCAGGAACACTGTTGACTCCTATTGTATGAGAACTACACTGCATCTATCTCCATTAACACTGTCACATGGGTTTTATAAAATCATATTACGAAATATGGGTCAGTGATCACCGAGTCATGTAATTTATCAAGACAATACCCAGATGCACTGTTCGACATTCGTTTTGCAGGGATGCAATCTACTGGTGTATGCAGCTCTGCAGAGCCCTTTCATTCCTCAGGAGCAGGAGCCATTTATGACTGGGGAAAAAATCAATATCCAGAGTTCCACTATCAAATATTTAATGTCCCAATGTTTTATAAGATAATACATCAGCAAAGCTGACAGGGCACCTCTGTTTGATAATACATCTCCTCTGCAGCTTGACCATCTAATCATGTCTCCAGGCTCAGAGTTTTAGAACCAGAAAGTACTTCTCTCAGTCCAACCTGCCAATTTACTGGGGGGACCAGGTGCAGGGGTGAGGAGTGAGATGCAAGCACCTTACCCAGCTGCTGGTCAGAGAATCTGTAACTGAAATTCCCCTGGTCACAAATTTAGTTAAGTACCAAGTAGACACCTGAGGAGCTGGTCCTTGGGGGTATTGTGTTCCCAATGCTTCCCATGTTTCTTTCTGCTTCCTATGCAATGAGATAAAGACACACCTGAGCATTGCTCTCCCACCAAATCATGGGATGATGTAACCGTGGACTACATCATCTGAAACCAAGAGCGTAGAAGGAGAGAGCCACTTGTGGGTTCCCGCTACCCAGACCCAAAATAATCACACAGAAACTGTATTATTTAAATAACTGCTTGGCCCATTAGCTCTAGCTTCTTATTGGCTAACTTTTACATCTTAATTTATTCCATCTCCATTAATCTGTGCATCACCATGAGATCGTAGCCTACCAGCAAAGTTTCAGCAAGTCTGTCTTTGGTGGCAGTTCCACGGCTTCTCCTTGACCCCACCTTCCTTCACCCAGCATTCAGCCTAGCTTTCCCTGCCTAAATAAGTTCTACCTTGCTGTAGGCCAAGCCAGTTCCTTTATTAACCAATGGTTTTCACAGCATACAGAGGGGANTGCTTGGCCCATTAGCTCTAGCTTCTTATTGGCTAACTTTTACATCTTAATTTATTCCATCTCCATTAATCTGTGCATCACCATGAGATCGTAGCCTACCAGCAAAGTTTCAGCAAGTCTGTCTTTGGTGGCAGTTCCACGGCTTCTCCTTGACCCCACCTTCCTTCACCCAGCATTCAGCCTAGCTTTCCCTGCCTAAATAAGTTCTACCTTGCTGTAGGCCAAGCCAGTTCCTTTATTAACCAATGGTTTTCACAGCATACAGAGGGGAATCCCACATCACATGAGTCAAAAAATAAATCCCCCTTTAAGTTGTTTCTGTTTGACATCTGTCACAATGGCAGGAAGACTAGCCAGTATGAGCTGCTTTCCTACTCCACAAGGCTCTTCAGGTCTACTTCTCCATCACACATCTAGAAGAGAACTCATTTCCAAATGTCTTCATTGTGTTTTGTTTAAACATCATTTTTAATACCTGTGCTATGCTGGTTACAAAATACACATAGGAAAAGATAAAGCTGTTCTTATGTCTCCTATGTACAACCAGGGCAGACATGCATGTTTGCACATGTGTCCCACATCATGCCTCTTACAGTCTTTTCTCAGTGCAGGCATGTATGTATGCACATGTGTCCCACATCATGCCTCTTACAGTCTCCTCTCAGTTCAGGCATGCATGTATGCACATGTGTCCCACATCATGCCTCTCACAGTCTCAGTGCAGGCATGCATATATACACATGCTCCCCCACATCATACCTCTCACAGTCTCTTCTCAGTGAAGACATGCATGTATGCACATGTGTCCCACATCCTGCCTCTTACAGTCTGTTCTCAGTGCAGACATGCATGTATGCACATGTGTCCCACATCCTGCCTCTTACAGTCTGTTCTCAGTACAGACATGCATGTATGCACATGTGTCCCACATCCTGCCTCTCACAGTCTCTTCTCAGTGCAGACATGCATGTATGCACGTGTCCCACATCATGCCTCTCACAGTCTCTTCTCAGTGCAGACATGCATGTATGCACATGTGTCCCACATCATGCCTCTCAAAGTCTCTTCTCAGTTCAGGCATGCATGTATGCACGTGCTCCCCCACATCATGCCTCTTACAGTCTCTTCTCAGCTTCACTAAAACTTACCCTTCCTTCCTCTGTTGGCCCTGAAATTTGTTTTCTGTCCTAAGTCATTTTCTCGTATGACATTACCAAACTTCTTGGAAACCACACAGCTAGCAAGATCTTGGCTGTGAACTTGGCTGGATAACTCTAAAGTGTATCTCCTGAGCTCTGGTCCTCTATATCATCCTTTCCCAGGGTCTTTATTAGAAGTAAGTCATAACTTCATTGTGCTGGTGGTCCATACGTCCATCAACACGTACATCTTCCCCTAGTGCAGTGCAAACCCTGATTGGAGATTGGGCTATGTCTTTTCACTGAGATAGTCTTAGGACTCGCCACAATGATGGTTCCCAATTAAATCTATAAGATATATTTATGTAAAGAGTAAATAAAATTACAGTCTGTGTCATTCAAACCAAAATCCTGAGTTGTTTCGATCCAATTCCTGAAAAAGTCCTGTGTATTTTATTTTCTTAAATCTCTCCCAAACCATACCCTTTTCTTCATCAAAGTACTGCCCCAGTTTAGTCCTTACTGATGGCATAAAATCCCTGCTCCCAGAATTCCCTTCTCCACTCAACCTTGAAGAATGTTTTTGCTCAAAGAGTCTGTTTCTTCACTGTTTCCTGTTCTTCTGTGCACCACCTAGCTCAGCAGATGAATTCTGACACACAACACCCCCTGTGTTCTTACTCTGCTCACGTCCTCTTTTCTCACAATAAAGTCTTCCAAAGCCAACTCTCTCGCATCCCCTTTTCTGTGTGCCCCAATCTCAGCATTTCCCCATATATGAGTTTTATATTTTATGTGTATGAGTGTTTTGCCTTCGTGTGTGTGTGTGCGTGTGCATGCACACGCGTGTGTGCATGCATGCCTGGTACCTACAAAGGTTGAAGAGGGGATGGGATTCCCTGGAACTAGATTTAGGGATGTTTAAGAGCTGCATGCAGATGCTCAGAACTGGGCCCAAGGCCTTGCAAATCTTGCATGGACTTTTTGAGATTAAAATACAATTACATTTCTCATTTCCCTCTCCTTCCTTCAAACTCTCCCATACACCCCTTCCCACACTCCTTCAATTTCATGGCCTGTTTCTTCATCTGCTATTATTGCATACATGTATGTATATGCAGATGTATTCCTACATAGAACCTGGTCAGTCTGCATATGTCACTTTGATGTATGATTTGCTGAGCCACATCCCAGACCTCCCACTCTCATATAGGTGTCAATCATGACTTCACTTTTCTTTTGGGGTACGTTAGTATTAATAGAGCCACTTTAGGACTTCAAGATACACAGGACACTAAACAAACAATGGGCACAGAAAATGTCAAAGGGCCCTGGTACACACTCGGGGAAATAGAATACCATGGAGGGGAGCATATTTGAGCCAATGGTGACACAATCCTCCCCGCTTCCTTCTACCAATGATGTCCAAATCACCATTTATCTTGTTTTCTTAATGACTATTTTCCTTCTCTATGCTCATTACAGAGAAGCCATGTCCATTGATAAGGTACAAAATTTCTTTTTGGTGAACAATTCCAACATTCTTCTCAAATTCCCCACGGCTAAAAAAGAGCCTAAGACAAACCCTGTAAATTCATCTGCCCTCTCGTTCCACGCGGATGGCCATGGATGAGTGCCAGAGTCAGCAGAACGTCACCAGCCTGTCATCAGCTCTGGGTCTGCCACAGGAGGTGGTGTACACATGTTTTAAGTTTTGCACCTCATAATTATTTATGAAACAAGGTCTACACTGATGCTGTCATGATTGTGAGAAATAAGTCTCCAGTCTCTGAGCAGGAGAAATTATGATCAGAAATATTCCAATATAAATCCTTCAAGTGTTATCAAGAGACTGTGGGTTCTGAATTTTTTAATCCAGTTGTGTAAACATGGTGATCCACAGCCCTCATTTTTACCACTTAGTAACTATCTTAAGTTAGATTGCTGTCCTACACCAAGCAGAAGAATGTGCCTGACTTCCCGTGATACGTTCTAAGCCGTCCATGGGGACTTGGAGTTTGGGGGATTTGTCAAAACAGTCAGAGGATCAATGCATCAGTCTGCACAGGTTATGTGTGCTTTGCATCCCTAATGTAGTAAGATGAGGGTCTCAGGCTGACCTCCCTACTCTGGTTCCCCTAAGACACCTGCATAAAGTCTTGGATGGACCTCTAAGCAACCCTGCATTAATTACTTCATGCTAAATACCCAAGGAAATGCTAAAGTAAATCATCCATGTGCCCACTGCTGTGGGAATTTCACTAAAGACTTTTCCCCTTTGAGTTGAAAACTACCATATTGGCAGCTGGGCGCTGCCCTGTGCTCTGGTCTCTGGGTGGTATCAGTTGGAGTCCCAGCCCTGGGCAGGCTGTTCCATAAGGTATTAATGGTAACATTTGTTGGGAAAGCTATCTTTTCTAAATAAAAATTAAGACCAAAGGGGAAAGACTCTTTTCGTGTTGTTTTCTCTTTATTCCCTTGGATAATGAAGGAAATAAAAAAGACAACAATACTATTTGCAGTCCTGAAGCCACATTCCAAGAAATGCACTTGACATCTTACTGCTGGGACCAAGTGACCCTCAGAAATAGGGTGCAGCAGTTCCTAAGATTCCCCCCTTTTCTCTTCCTCTTCCTAAGATGGCAGGGGCTGCTGAGTGTAGCTGGGGCTTCTTTTCCTTCATCAGAAATGTTGCCGTTCCTCCTGAGACTGTCCCGTTTCTACCACATCTGCCTCAGAGCTCTGCTCAGCCCCTCACTGCTGAGGAATCAGCTGAGAGAATTAGTCACACAGAGAGAGAGACACACGGGGGTGGGGGGAGAACCCGAACACATGTTCAGTGTGTTTAAATGCTTCTTAGAAAACTCACCTCAGCCCAGCTGTTGGAGCTGTGTATGCTAAGATGAATGAGCTCTGTAAAGTAAAGCTGACATCAAATCTCCAAATACCGTGCCAAAGCCCACCATGATAAAGTTCTGAAGCCAAATGCAAATATGTGTGGCTGATTACCCAAAGAAAGAAAACCAATACAGTTTCTTATTATGTTTCCTATATCAGCAGTCATGGGCATAAGGAATATTCATGGACCAGGGTGAGTCTCAGATCTTTGTATAATGTCACACACCTAAAATATCAAAGATGAATCATCAAATAAAAGTAATATGACAGAAGGACTTTCTCAACATGTAAACATATGTAAAGTGCTGGTCATATTCAACCAGACAACTCTATCTAGTTCAAATGTCAAGTACAGTGCTGGTCCTTCAGCAACATACTAGAAAGAAAGTGGACAGCAGGCTGGGATCATGGACAAATAATAAAATAAGCACATACTGATGAAATCTGTGCTAGAGAAATAGGGTTGCTGAGGCCCCAGGGAACTTAAAGTGAGTACAAAATATCTTCCTGAAAAAAAAATAGATCCGCAGAATTTTAGAGTAAGCTTTCCGTGAAGGCTGCTTTTCGGAATGGATGGATGACCAGATAGATTTGTGATCTCAAGAGGAAAATATTTTGATTGTGTATAGAGACCATGAATGTTGACGAAAGTCTACATTATTCTCAAGAGAATTGACCTCCATTCATATGTTACAACTGTACAGCAATCCTTGTCCCCAAATTCACTCAATTGCACCAAACTAGAAAGAAGTTGCTCTCTCTCTCTGTATCTCTCTCTGTCCCCCTCTGTCCCTCTCTGTCTGTCTGTATCTCTTTGTCTCTCTTTGCCTCTTTCTCCTTCCCTCCTTCCCTCCCTCCCTCCCTTTCTCTCTGTGTCTCTGTTTCTCTCTCTGTCTCTCTCTCTCACACACACACACATGTACACACACACACACAAGAGGACCCACTGTCCTTCCAAACACTTCTGTGCTAGAAGGAGTCTTTGGAAGAAGGAGAAAAGTGTTTTCCTCATCCCTTGCAATCCCCAAATTAGGATGAGAGCAGTCAATAGCCACACAGGATGCAAATATCTTCTTCTCCTTTTCCAGAGGGAAAGATGAAACTATGAAGCCTAATCAAGACTCTCAAAGCAGCAAAAGGGCAAGAGCAGTTACATCTGCTGACCTAAGTACCCATGTCTTGCTACACTCATCTATTAATGTATACAGCTGCCCGTTAATATAGCCATCTAATTCTTCCTTGTCTCGGAGAATTTGAATTTCTGATCTCTAAAGAGTGGGACAGTACCACCTACTGTTAACTGTTATAAAAAAAAGTTAAGTAACTGAATTTCTTCAGAAATGACTAGAAAATCATTTTCTATCATTTTCACTTGTTGTGACAATATTGATATACAATTTGAGCCGAGTACACAAATGAGTCTCCTTGCTTGACACTTGCAAGGACACTCACATGTAGTGTGAGAACATCCTGGGGAGAGGAAGGGGTTTGCACACCTGCACAGTGCATAGTGGAGGCCTCAACACGCTGTGGCACACTGTACCTGGTAAGCCCATGTGGTTTTTTACAATTAATATACAGCCTTTCTATTATTAGAAAGGCTGCTCTCAGCAAATTCTCTAGTCTGTTGTTTGGAATGTTGGTATAAATCTGTGGTTGCTACTGCCACAGATACTATTGTGTTCCTACAAATCACCTTCCTGGGGTGACTCCACCTGTCTGCCCAACAACATCTCCTCTGTGAAGGCCATCTCTGATGCACATGTTCTGGCTCCTCCAAGCAGACTGACTGGCAGTCCTCTGCCTAGGATGTCCCACTCTTTCTTAACAGCATAGGCTCTCCTACTGCACAGAAGAGCGAAAGCTATAGCATTTCCCCAAGGGCACACAGACGTACAACCCACAAGTTCAGAGCCTGGAAACAGTCCTGAGACATTGTCATTGAGAGACTCTAGAAAAGCCGCCTCACAATGTTGACCAATTGGTCATGTGGGTCTGTGGCCACATCCTACTTCATCCTGATAGGCTGTCCCTCCTCTTCTTCCTCCCGCACTCTGGGAGTGTGCTCTTGTAATAAAATCCACGCTCTGCTCCTGGAGAAATGGAACTAAGAAAGGGTGCGACTTCTAAACCTTCACTATCAGTGTCAAAAAATAGACAAAAAAATAGTCTACCCCAACTTCAGCATACTCATCGTAGTGAGTTAGCTTAGTTAGCATCACCTGCTAAGGGTGGAAAGGACACCTTTTTGAAAGAGTTTGGAGGGACACTGGATCAATTCGAAATGCTGAGAAACTTTAAAAGGAGAAATCTTAGTATCCCTACTGTGAGGCAATGGTTTGTATCTTGTCAATTATATTTAAATAAAATGCTGATTAGCCAGTAGCCAGGCAGAAAGTATAGGCCAAACAACCAGGCAAGAAGTAGAGGCAGGACAATGAGAACAGGAGAATTCTGGGAAGAGGAAAGCTCATTCTGTAGTCATGACCCAGCCTCAGAGGAAGCAAGATGTGACTGCCTCACCAAAAAATGGTACCAAGCCATGTGGCTGACTCAGACAAGAATTATGGGCTAATGTAAGTTATAAGAATTAGTTAAGCTGGGCAGTGGTGGCGTATGCCGTTAATCCTAGCACTTGGGAGGCAGAGGCAGGCGGATCTTTGTGAGTTCAAGGCCAGCCTGGT
>LOJH01025422.1:374-18753 GCA_001685095.1 Ellobius talpinus
GGAAAATGGGAGGAGGGGAGGAGGTGGAAATTTTTTAATAATAATTAAGAAAATAAAAAAAGATTCAGTCTTGCTGTGTTTTGAAAACTACTCTTCATACTGTTCACCTCCTTCAAAGGTTTGGCTTTTCTTAATAGCTAGTTTCTTCTGATCTTGAGCTACCATTTATCTATCATAAATTACATAGTACAGACTTTTATCTGAGGATATTTCTCAGTCAATTTCTGTGGGGAGTTCAAAATTAGGGGTTGCAAAAATTTTTCTTGTTGTTACTGTTGTACTATTTCTCCAATCTTACATTGTTTCCACATATGTAATTATGTTAAAGATTAAATGAACCATCTAAACGTACTAATGGGGAAATGTCATTAGACAAGTCAGTTTCAGACTTCTCATCTTTGCCCTTTAAATGAGATAGCACCTTAAGTTATATTGAAAGGACTGACTGTATTTTTATAGAATATTGTAAAGATACAGCAATCTGAAAAAAAGAAGAAACAAAGTTGGTCTAGGTGTTATGGTAGTAATTATTCAGGTGACGGCTGAAGAGTTATCAGTCCACTAAAAATCACATGGGAATTAATAAACTAGACCATTTCTGGGTAACTGAAAGTCAGAATAAGTTTATAAAATGTAAAACCTTCAAACACCACACTTTCTGGTTCAGGAGGTCAACATATTTTTTTTTCTGCTCCCTTTGCTAACTACAGTTTAAAAGACTGAGCTGGTCATGGTGCTTCATATCAGTAATGTCAGCCTTTGGGAGGAACAGCCAGGATGGACCACACATTGAAACTATGCTTCAGGAAGCTCCTTTTCACAAAACGCTGCACATAATATAGAAAATGTTGTAAGGAGATCACAAAGGAGAAAGGACAGATGGCAGACTTCTTTGTGATCTTGGGTGCCATGTGGTAAATTCTCCTTCTTTGTTTCCTTGTATGGCTATGAAAAATGCAACAGTCAAGAAATACCAATAGATAAGGACAAAGGACTTTTAGAAAATCTTTCTTCTAAACAAAGATGAGAAAAATGATAGCCTACCAGATCAGAAAATATTAAACAATTGTTTTTCAGAGCATATATTGCCGAAAAACTCATAACCTCATTTATAACACTCATTCAAGGTGAAGTGGAACATAACCTCAGTCTTTCTATAGCACCTCCTTTCTCCACTCCTGAATGGCTCAACAGAAAACCCAAATGTGGACCAACAGTTTTACCCTGCCCTGTATTGAAAGCAAATCTAGAACTGCATTCTTGTCCATCATTAAGAGATCCTCTCACCCATAGTATATTTGGTATATGAAATAATCTCCAAAAGTCCAAAATTTCCAAACAGTAAACAAAAACCAACCAACCAAAAACACAAACAGAAAACATATTTTTCTGCATGACACTTAAAGAGGTTATTCTTTGTGAGCTGGTTTAGGTTATGGAAATAAGTGGTCACAAGGGACTTTTGTGTTTCTGGTTTCTACTTACTCCTCTCACTTCCTTTCAATAAGGTAATTTTGCTCTGAAATTGACTTTTTTGCCATGTTATATGTGATATTCTATCTTAGTTGTAAACTTGAGATACCTGTAAGGAGAAACCCCATTTGAAGAATTGCCATCATCATATTGGCCCGTGGACAGTTGTGTGGGATATTTTCTTTGTTTTAATTTAAGTAGAAGGTCCTATCCCACTGTGAGTGGTACCATTCCTAAGCTGATGGTTGTGGTCCATAGAAAAGGTAGCTGAATTGAGCCTAGGATAGAGACAGTAAGCAATGTTTCTCTTTTTAGATTTCAGACAAAGAAACCAAAATTAAACAATGGAAAAAGAAAGAAAGCTTTTTTTAAACAAATGGTGCTGGTATAACTGGATTATGCATGTAGTAGAATGCAAAAAATCATACCAATCATCCTGCACAAAACTCATGTCCAAGTGTATCAAAATCCTCACCATAAACCCAGATCAACTGAACCTGTTAGAAGAGAAAATGGGTAATATCCTTGAATGCATTGGAACAGAAGACGATGTCTTGAATAGAACACCAGTAGCACACACACTAAGATCAACAATTAATAAATGGGAACCCATGAAACAAACAACTTTCTATAATGTAAAAGACACCATCAGTAGGACAAAATGTTGATTTCTTCCAAATACTGCCACAAATTCTTGGCTTCTTTTGATGATGGGCTGTAACATATAAGCTAAACATAAACCCTTTCTTCTACAGTTTGCTTTGGTCATGGAATTATTACAGCAATAGAAAACCAACTACTTGAGGAGAGAAGTAATGATACCAAATTTCATCTTTCCTATCTACAAGAATGCACCACTTTCTCCTTCCAGGGTGTCAATGAAAAGCAGTTAACTAGGGGCTCAAGTGGATTGGGAGGATTTCCTCTTCCTCTCTCAATTTCCAGACATTTTTCTCCTTGCTGCTGTATTTTGCAGGATTTCACATTGTGAGTTGACATGGTTATGACCAACTCCTAGAGCTATTTATATACATAGTAGGACACACACATGCACGCACACACAAATATATTTCTATGAAATATATTTCTATTATATATTATATTTCTATGAAAAAGCCCTGGTGTGCAGTATTCTTGATGTATCTCATCTGATTTGGACATATTCTCATTTCTTAAGAAATGGCTACAGAAAAGGAACTAAAGTCTTTATGTCATTCATTCCTCTCCTCTTCTTTGGAGATAATTTAAAACACTTTCACAGAAATAAAGGCAAGTAAACATACAGAGCAATAAATATAGCTATTATTAAATGTATTAAATCAGTTTTGGAGTATCCAATAATATAACTATGGCTTTGAAGCAATTTTTGGTATACTGCCTTATCTAATCCAAGTCTAGTTGTATGGGTTTATATGACTCTTTCTAAAAAATGCATAGTTGGATGGGATTTAGATCAGTTGTAGGGGACTTGTCCAATGAGCACAGAGCCCTGACATCAGTCTCTAGTACAACAAATATAAAACAATCAAAATCTTCATAGTCTTTTAACAACATAGATGCATTCATTCCAGTTTTTAAAAATGTATTTAAGGCACTTTATAATTCCTTTCTGTCTGTGGATTTAAGAACTCTTCTTTTGCTGTTACACATGTTGATTCAATGAATATCTTTAAGTGTAAGGTTATTTTAAAACCTTTACTTGGATGAATTTATTCATTAAAATAAAAATAAGTGCTTTTCATTTGCTTGAAGAATTCATTGGGGTTTAAATAAATTTTCAGATATAGAAAAACTAGAGATTGCTCAATATTACTAGCAGATGGTAAGGGTATTGTGTAATTTTAATGCATTTCAGGGCAACATGGCATGTTAGGTATTAAAACATTGTATCTGTCCATCCTCCTCAAACACATTCATTTTAAGCTTCTTAACTTCTCAAACACACTGCATGTTTTATGATATGAAATAAAAAGCCCTCGGCTTCATCTCCAGTTTTAGTTAGCTAAACACACAAACCATCTTCTCACTGTAAGGTCTTCGGGCAGTGGGGCTCGAAGAGCATAATACTTGGAATTTTTTTGGAGCTTTTGTTCAATTCTCCAGCTTTCACTTTTGAAATAGCCTTGCTAATTTATGAGCTTGCCATGTTGTGTGATGTGAGTAACAGCAGCAGATGCCACAGCGCTTCAGTTTGATCAAGAATATCGGACTATCTTAAAGTCTATTATAACCAAGAACATGTCACTTCTTTCACAATGCCAGTGTGATTGTCTTAATGAAAAATGCGCTTTAAAACCCTTTCCCCGAAAGGAAGAAACATGACTTTGGTAGCTCCTGTGTTTAAATTTGGGAGGAAGAGGCTAAGGTCTTTTGATCCTAATCAATTCTTGAAGTTTTAAATATTTATTTGATCAAAGGACTTTTAGTTACCGAGAAAAATAGAGAGTAAATGGCAAAGTTCTTTGTATGCAACTTTTGAACATTCGCAACCTTTTCTATGACTTGGCATGATGCAGGGTAATGCATTTATTTGAATCGGTGGTTCTACTATTTAGCATATCATCCTGACACACCACTCACAGATTGCCTTAGTGTTTATTCTTGATGTTGTGTAATCAGCAGATTTGTATATGTAAAATGACATGTGCCTATAGTGGTATATCACACTTTTTTTTACTGCCCTTCAAAACCTTCTGCTCATCAATAATTACCTGCACCATAAATGCTAGAAGCCATGAATTAATTTTTTGTCTTAATGCTTTTACAATTTCTAGAAAGGATTATAGCTGGAATAATGAAGTATGGAGTCTTTTCCTATTACCATCTTTCACTTAGTCAAATAAACTTAAAATTGCCCTCCCAATGTCATATGTCTTGATAGTCAAACACTGGTCTATTGTCCTAAGCACCACTGTCTACCCATTCAGCAACTAAAGGACATCCTAATTGCTTCCCATTTTAACTATAAATAACATGGAAACTAACTTCTGTATGTGGGTTTTTTGTGCAAACATTTTCAAGTTCTTTGAAAAGTTGACAAAATATTCAGCTAATTGATTCCACAGGAAGGTCAGCTATAAGAGCATATTTTTAGCTGTACAATATGATACCACTTTCTCTTCTAAAGGGTCATCCACAGCATGAATTTTCATCCACATAGCAATGAATGAGGGTTCTTTTTAACCTGGCATTTATCACTGGCATTCAGAATTTGTCTATTTTAATAGGTTTTAGTTTGAACTTCTTTAATGACATAAAGAGTGTTTTTCATATGTTCATCTTCTATCTGTATATAATTTTAGGAAGGTTCCTATTAAGGAATTTCATTAAAATTTAAAGGAGACTACTTTATTATTTCTAATAGTGAGGTGTAGGAGTAGGGTATAGAAAGAGTAGGGTTTTTTGAATATATTTTTGGTCACTTTATTTCATCAAATGTCCATTTTGCAAATACTTTCTCCTATCCTGATTTGTCTTCTTAGTCACTTGATAGTGTCTTTTGTAGAGCATACATTTCTTTATTCTTCTCTCATACTTCCAAAATTTTAATAATATCCAGCCTTTCAACAACATTTTCAGAGAGAATGTTGTTGGCATTTCGTCTAAATGATTATCTCCACTCAATATTTATACAGGTTTCCTCCATATTGTTATCTCCAAACTCTTGTTTATACAAGTGTTCACCATATTGTCTTTGAGACACTTTAGGATATTCAGTGTTAAGTATAGATCTATGAAAGATTTTGATTTCATTTTGTAAAGAATCTAAGATCAGTATCTAGAGATTTGTTTTTCTCATGAAAGCTAATAGTTTTATTTATTACATAATTGTGTATTTTTGCAGTGTGTTTGTTGCTGTGCTTCTCACCACATTCTCTCTGTGTATCACTTATTCTGTTAAGAATATTATACTGCCAGGATTGCTGAAACTTTGTAGTAAATTTTAAAGCTAAGTGGCATTTATCTTAATTTTTTCTTCTTCATCATTGTAAATATTTCTTTACATCTTTTGCCTCTGTCTATGAAATTTAGATTAAGTTTTTCAATATTGAAAATAAGGAGATTTATTTTGTGTTATGTTGAATTTGTAGAACACACTGAGAAACTGGTATTTCCCTCATTGTGAACCTGAAGAGCCTCTTATAATGCTTAGTTTTTGTTTAGTTCTTTCATTAAAATTTTCTTCATGAACATCTTATATATTCTCCATATGTTTAAGATTTCATTTGACATGCTCAGACATGTACTATTATGATTTTAACTCTAAATATCACTTGTTCATTACTGATGTTCAAGGAAGTGACAAAAATCCAAGGCTTCCTGGGCAGCACCTACACTTTCGATCATTGTTAACTCTGGAGGATTGCATTTTTTTTTATTATTTCAAAATTTCTACATAATCCTATCAATTTTAAGCAAGTCAAGTTTTTTCTTTTCTTTCTTTTTTCTTTTATTATTATTTATTTATTATTATTATTANAAAAAAATTTCCACCTCTTTTTTGAAATCTGAACCATTAGTTTCTTCTCCTTGTTTTATTGAAAAATTGTCTCAATATCTGCCTTCTTCAAAATGCAGAACTGGCCAAAGAGGAAGGGTAACAGATAATGGAGGAGTAAGAAGAGAGAGATGTACAGTAGAAATATATTTGTACAAAACATAGCCAGAGTAATCATCAACTCAACACAACTGTGATTATCTACACAGGATCTGCAAGAGACTGAACTGAATCATCTTTCCTTATGTGTGGGGAAGGGACTCTCCCTGATAAACTTATTGGCAGTTAAATGTTGTTGGGGAAGAAGTTGTTATTGTCTTCAGCGCTATATCCACTGATAAGTTTCACAGACTCCAGTAGTTGGTCTTCTACCCAGGCTCATACAATCACCTCTAATTAGACTCAATGGGTTAAACACACAAAGAACATGGCTTGTCAGAAAGAAGATGGGTTTAATGAGAGGAGGAGGTGAGATGAGAGAGAGGAACAGAGCAGTGTGAAAGGAATCAAAATCATTATATACAAGTAAGAATATATGTACTCTACTTTTTGAATTATGAACATTTCTTTAGATTCATCTTCTAAATTATTACTATGTCTGGTTATGGTAGATGTACCTCTGAAACTATTTTTTCTAATAGTTTATACAAAAGGACAAACATTTTTATTTCCTTGATTGAAAATTTCATTGTTTAACCATAGTTCCTTCTTAGATATTCATCTATCTATGAATTTAATAAAACTTTTACTATGTCAAACTACTTCTGTTTATTACTTATGTAGAATTCACTGTTTGAATATCAGTGATTCTGATTTTGTTCATAGTTTTAGCTTTTAACAATCAATCATTACACCTTCCTTTATTGTTAACTTTTTATAAAATTGAAAATAGATTCTTCTCTCATACAATACATCCCAATCACTGTTTCCCTTCCCCTTATTAATCGTACCTTCCCCACATCTTCTTTCTCCTCCAGATACACTCTCCCTCCATTTTCTTTCTCTCCAACACACAGCAGCCAGACAGGAAAATATAAGACACAATAAGGCAAAACCCCTCATGCTTAGGCTGAACACAGCAACACAATAGGAGGAAAAGGAGTCTTAAGAGCAGGCAAAGGAGTCTGAGATACAATAAGTCCCACCATTAGGAGTCTCACAAAAAACGCCAAGCTAACAACCACAACATATATACAGAGGACCTGGTGCAGACCCATGCAGGTCCATGCTTGCTATTTTAATCTGTGAGCCCATGTGTGCTTGGCTTAGTTAATTCAATAGATCTTGTTTTCCTGGTAGCATCTCTGACACCTACAGTCTTTCCATACCATCTTCCTAATCTCCTAGGGGAGGGACCCAATAGAGACCTCCAACTTAGACTCTCTCTTCATATAATGTCTGGCTTTGACTCTCTACTCATTCTTATCTGCTGCCAGATGAAGCTTCTCTTAAGATGTCTGCACAAGGCCCCCATCTATGAGCATAGCAGAATATTATTAGGAATTATTTCATTATTTTCTTCAGTTGTGTTTGTTTCAACCCGTGATCTCTGGGCCATCCAGCTTCTAGTTCCTGACCATCCAGGCAGTGTAGGGCATGGTTTCCCTCTTGTGGGATGGGCCTCAAACTATACTAAATATTGATTTGCAACTCCCATATGTTCTTTGCCACCATTTCCCACCCACATCTTGAAGGAAGAAAAGATTGCAGATAGAGGGTTTTGTGGCTGAGTTGGAGTCCAGGCTTTTCTTTCTGTAGTCCTCAGACTACTTTCTTATGGCAAAGAGACTGGGATGTAGAGGTGAAAGCTTCGTACAGGTGCCAGATTAACCTCTCTTCATTCAATAAGCTGAGTAGAAGTTGTCCTCAACAGTGGGACTCCACCGTCAGTTTTCAGAGTGCAAGCTCTGTCCTAGTGTTATTTACAGGTCCAAAGGTCCTCCTCAGCCAACCTGTTCCCACCACTGGAAGCTTTGATTTGCTACAAAATATGGCAAATCAGACTCCATAACCTCCAGTACTAGGAGTTGTCACTAGTGTCACCCTTACAGTTTCCACTTTACTAGGTTTCCACATTATCCCTCAGATACCCCCACTCCCCACCTATGGTTTCAACTGTCTCTCCCTGTGTTCTCTCCCCCAATCTCTCCTCTCCTACTGGATCCTTCCCATCATCCCAGTACCCCACCTGCCTTCAGTAAACCCTCAAAATCTATTCTATTATCTCACCCTAAAGAGAGCCATGTTTCTTTACCTAATGTCTCTGGGTCTGTGATTGTAGCTTGATTATTATTGACTTAACAGTTAATAGCCACTTATAAGTGAGCACATACCATCTCTGTCTTCCTGGGTCTGGGTCGCCTCACTCAGAATGATTTTTTTTATAGTTCCATCCATTTGCCTTCAAATTTTATAATGCCATTTTTTAACAGTTGAATAATCCTTTATTGTGTAAATGCACCATGATTTCTTTATCCATTCTTCAGTTGAGTGATATCTAGGTTCTGTCCAGTTTTTGTCTATCATTGAATAAAAACACAATGAATATCGTTGAGCAAGTGCCCTTGTGGTAGGATGGAGTGTATTTTGGGTATATGCACAAGAGTGGTATAGTTCGGTCTCAAAGTAGATCAATTACTAATTTCCTGAGAAATTGTCATATTGATATCCACAATGATAGTATAAGTTTATTCTCCCACCAGCAATGAAGGCTTGTTTCCCTTTCACCATATCCTCACCAGCATGAGCTGTCATTTGTGTTCTTGATCTTAGCCATTCTGACAGACATTACATCTTTCTTCAAGGTATATCCTGTAATTTTGGTCCTTTTGTGAGATTAGTCAGTAATTGTTGAGTCACCTCTCCAGTCCTGTGTCCTGAATTTTTTAAATGCAACTCTCATTCTTTATGAACTTATCTGGAGACATCTTAGAAACTTGTTGGAAGATACACATTTGTAGGAGATAATTAACTATCAATTTGATATCAACTTATATTTGTCATTAATATTGCTTCTAACTATTTTTCTTAAAAATTGTTAACATGTATATGGTATCTACTTTTTATTCAAAAATTTATATTAATAGTACTTAGCTAACTAGCTATTGTTTTTAATAGTATCATGCTCTATTTTCCCTTCATTATCCAACATATCTAAGCAGAAATTCTAAATTTTTTTCCAAAGAATGTATAATTTATGAATATGAAATTTTATTTCTGATATAAAATCCAACTGAAAATTCAATTCACATAAAAGAAGAAAACTAAGCAGACAGCTTCAAGGATTCCTAATGTATCTCCTCTCCCTTTCTCTACAGCATGCAAAAATGGGAGAAAGCAAAAAAGGATCTTTGTATTTACTGGTTACCAAGTGAACAGCACACACATCACTGGTTTTGAGGTGTGTGTGGTAGAAAATTTGCTGTCCTCTAATTGAGTTTTCATGTGCCTTGATTAATCATTTAGAAAATATTTGTTTCTACTTTGATAGCCCACCTTGTCTCTTCTTGTTTCTGTCCAGAAATTAGAAAGGCTGTACAAAACACTCTGCTCAATGCAATCAAAGTCCCTACATTTTAAATGCTGGCTACATATTTGCTAGCCTTCTTAATGAAAAGATGGAAGAAGACATTTCTTTGGCTGAGAAAACTGTAAGAGTCTTGAAGTTTTAATGTAATTTTTTTTTTCAAAATCAAACAGCACAAAGATAAATGATGCTACCACTAAGGGTAGATGTGGTGAAAACTAGGCTCAGAAGCATTTGCCCTGAGCATAACCTATAAAGGCCCAAATGAAGCCCATTATATTACATTGTAGGTTCATATATGCATTCTCTTATAACTTAATGAAGTAAGTAAATACAGGCTATCATGTTAATATCCTAATGCTCTTCATTATGCAAAAGATGTTTCACATGTAAAATTTAATTTTTAAATTAATACTACATATACTCATATGGCACTCTGTCTACTATTGATTTTGCAACAAATATTGCAAGTATACACACCCATATACATTAAACATACTTAACTCTTGACCTTGGGTGATGTTTGAATCTCCTCTGTATCCCTATGTTTCAAAAATGTCTATCATGATCCTATATTGCCATGATAATGACTGATCACACTTATTTTCAATCCAAAAGCAGAAGGCAAAAAAGGAAGCTGTTTGCTAACCAAAAAAGATGGAAAGAATAATAGAAAACAACATTTTGTTTACTTTTTACTTCATTTCTGGAAGTTATAAAAGCACAGTTTAGTAGCTGAATTTCTTAATCTGTGGGGAAGTTGAGAGATGCTAAGGCCTCAGGCAGAATTATACAATGAACGAGGAAATTCTGCATTGCTTTGGCTGAGAGCCATTTATTTTGTGCCTAAAATATTTAGTCAGCCTGAATATTGAGATAAAAGGATTAGCAAAATGCATTACCCACTCTAGATAAATTAAATTTGTTTACTAATGTAAGGTATTGTATCTCTAGGATCTTCAAGGGGGAATGAATGTATGATATTGTCTTTTTCTTAATTATCTACACATGGAAGATAAGGCTAAAACGCACAGGTTCTTACTATAAAATAAAACACAATCTTTAATTAAGTGTATAACAGCTCACAATAGTTTGTTTGAATACTAGGATTCATTTTTCTCCCTCTTTAAACTACTATTTTCTGGATAATTAAGAGAACTTTAATGGAAGGTCCTGAAAATTTCTTTCTCTCCTATCTCTCTCTCCCTTCCTCCCTCTCCCCACTCTCCTCTCTCTATATCTTTCTCTATAGTTCAAGCAGGCCTTGAACTTGTGAACCTTCTATCTTAGCCTCCTTATTAAAATTACATATGCTCCACTCTACCTAGCTTAAAGTGAGAATTGAAACAAATTAAGTTAATGTCAGGGAAGGAGATGGGAAGCTAAAACTCTTGGAAGATGTCAGAAACTGCCATGAGACTGTTTAAAGTTAATCTAAGCATTATTTTGGCAGGGACAGTGATTAACACAAACTTTTAGAAAGTCAAAATCAACAATGAAAAAACTCGATCTGTATAGATCACTGAAATTAAATCCTTATATTTCACCCCATATAAAAATAAACTCAAAACTAATTGGAAATGCTTAATTTGCAATTATGTGTTAATTAAGAAACTAGCAGAGTTTGATTACTTCTATTCAAATCATTCATAATGTTTTCATCCATACGTAGCATATAATCTAATGTGGCAAAGTCTTCTCCTGCAATCTGCCGTGCAATGTGATTCATGGGGATGTCATGTTTTTCATGTGTTTCTATCTACAATAGTCTGGGGGATTGATCCCCCACTTCATAGGTAGATGTACCTGCACTATTCTCCAATTATATGAAACATTTTCATCCATTACCAATTTTCTAAAAACTGCTTCTGCAATGGGTGACCACCAAATATTACCGAGACACACGAATAACATTGGCTTAGATTTAACCTCTGCCATCTTTTGTTACAGACTCTGGTGCCCAGAGATTTGAATAGAAAAAAATAATCAAGTTAAAAACTACAAAGACAAAAGTGAGCTACTTGGAAGCTATGATCCACAGAAACAACTCATTATTGAAGATCCCTATTATGGAAATTGACTCAGGATATTTTCTTTAATAAAACATTGCTCATCTTCTAGCATGGAAAGGGAATAAAACTAAAGCAAATTATCACTCTGTCTCTGCTTCCCCATCTTTAAAATGAAGGAAGCATTCATACCAGTGTGATAGCATCCTAATGAGGGATAAATGAGTTAATAAATCATGCTGGGAATTCCCAACTCTGCTCTCTGGCTCATTTCTCTAACAGATGAATTTTCAAGTGGTAAAGGCTGCTATAGTGTTGTGATGTATTAACAGAAAGGATGTGGAAACTAGAACTGGTTGAGATCAAAAGCATGTGAGGTGACACCAGGAGGGGCTAAAAGTTGCAGTTCTCCCTATGCACAGAAGTGGGCTGTGTTCCGCTAGCAACCCCAGGTATCAGCACATACCAAAAACTGCCACCTAGGTAAATTTTCTCCAGCTTTGCATACCAAGATTTTAACTATTATGATTTTATGTATGTGTATATGCATATGAAATGTATATGCTTGCCCTTATAGGTTTGTGTATATTTTTGTACAAGTTCATGTGGAAGCCAGAGATCAATGTTGCTGGTGACTTATATCATTTTTTTTTTATCATTTTCATCTTATTTTCTGAGACAGACTTGCACTGAATCCCAGCTCATCAGTTGTGTCTGCTCAGTGAACTCTAGAGATCTACCTGTGTCTATGTCAGATGCCCTGGGGTAACAGATGCACACAGCAGCACCCAGACTTCACATAGGTTTGTGAACTCAAACCAGGTCCTCACACTTGGGCTGCTGGGATTGTATTTTCTGAGCACCCACACGGTCCCAAGGTTTCCACCAGGAGTCAGTCCTTATGGATGATGACCAAACTTAGCTATCAGACTCTGTTCCCATGAACAAATCCATTCAATATAAATCATACCATTAAAGCTAATTCGTCTGTTCAAATTGGCACAGAATTCTATAGGTTTATTAAAAAACTATAGTCAGATACAATAATTGTAGAATTCAGAAATCATTTCCTAGGAATCATTCTCCATCAGTGGTGGGGAGGAGTTGCAAAGCTGAAGACAATTCTTAAAATAAAGGACTTTTGACAAGAGAAAAGTTGTCAAAAGTCTTCTACTAAATGTTCACTGCTTCTTTCAACATAAAATCTTTATTCTATGTATTTTTGCTGTGTTGGTATTTAAAATTAATTATCTATGAGACTTGAAAGTGGGAAGAAAAACATGGTCACCCTGATCTACTGGGTTATTGCATAGGCATGGGTTATCATCTCAGAAGTAATAAGCAAATCATCGAGAAAAGAAATTCATTCACAAGGCAAATAAAGCAAAATAAAAGCTAAAGAAAATCAAAGTGAGCATCAGTAGAAAGCATTAACCATAATCCCTTTCCTCACTCAAAAAGTCATGTAGTCAAAAAGACAGCTGCTATTTGTTTACTCTTAGCATTGTATGTATTGCTAAATGGGCAGATTCTTTTCATAATGTTGCAGTCCACATGAGGATGTGGACAATTTCACATACCCAATTTGTAAAAATTTACCTGTTTCTTGTAACAGTATCTGAAGTACAATCTAAAGAAATCATTGTTAACTACCGGCAAGAAATCCATTATGCAGCCTTACTGTTTACAACTCAGGATACAGGCAAAGACAGTTATGAATAAAATGGTGCTGCCTCTAAAACTGAGATCCTGTAAAATAAGCAGTGGGAAAAGATAAACAACAGACATTGCTCCCTGCAGAGGTAGATATTCTGGATAATATCACTCAAGGCATGCTAGTGAATGTCAACCAATTTGGACTAATAACCCTTTTTTATATCTAGACTCAAACAGGACTAGATAGGGCATTCAGCCATCATCCATTTACTTATATATTAATCATGGTAATAATGGTTTCATATTGTAGAGGATGGTTTATTTTTTTCCTGCCTCTAATTTGAAATGCTGGATTTTTATATTACGCTGCCTATCTCAGATAATGATCAGAGAGGGCCCAGGTGTCACATTCAGGCCAAGTATCACTCTAGTTTGTCAAACAGACCTCCCTGGGGGAACTCCCCAGGCTTCTTAGCAAGTGCAGGCACTGGGGGGATGCACAAAAGCATGAAATTTTGGAAGACCAAGGGTCAAAGATGTCTAAGCAGGAGCTGAGTCCTCACTGGTCTCGCATTTAGTTCATTATTTTAAAATCTCCATGATAGTTATGAGCAGATGAGGTTTCTAAATGTTGATGGAATAGGCAGAGGAAGACAGCACCAATTCCGTATCCTGATGGGCTGTGGATTTTAGTGCCTAGTTCTGGAGACAGAAAATTAGGCAAATTTTATTCTCGACCTATCCATCAGAAAGTTAACTTTATTGTAATTGAGGCCAATCCATGCCGAAAATTTATTACTTTTAGTAAAAGAAGTCAGAAATGTGCTGTAACTGGGGGAAAGTGTGAATAGTGTAAGGAATAAAATGTAACCTTTTACATTTGGATGAGAATAATTTATAGCCTGGTAACAATCTGATCTCGGAAAAACTCTGACCATCTTCTCACGCTGCCAGAGGAATCCACATTTTACTGCTTGTCAATGATTATGCATCAAACATGTGTGATAGTCTGGGACTATCTCTTCTGTGGTTGAAACCCCTTCAGATCCAAAGGACTTGATTTAAGATGATTGTTACCTGTTGACAAAAATAATGAGGTGTTTTATTTTATTTTATTTTTTTGTGGTTTGTGTGATCTATCCAGGGGCATCTGGTTTATGTTTAATAAAAAGTAAATGCATTAATGGTACTTTCATGAACTCTAAAATGCTACTTGTCCTTTTAATCTGCCCCACCCAGGCATCTATTGCATCACTCTAAACAGAGCCCATGTCAACTCATGTCCTTAAGATGGAAATAAAAAATGATGCTTTAGTTGGAGAGAAATATGAAGGAAAGTCGGTTTTTAACTGGCATGTGTATATTATTTTCTTGAAAAACTCCCATTTTTCCTCAATATTTCAAACAGCGCAAGGCCAAGCTGCTTAACCTTCCCCATTCAAATGGAAAGTCAGACTCACTCTAGAGTTTATAGAGAGTACAGGGGAAAGGCATTGTTCACTCTTCATTTTGTTGCTCATAATCAGCTTTAATGGGATCTTAGGTCTAGAGATTTTCTTTAGGTATTTTTCTAGCTCAGCTAGCTGAGAATTAAAAGCAGAACAAAATGTCCTTACGCCAGGGAAGCTTTAAAGATTCCTAAACCGTATGCAATGCCATTTTAATAATACACATAAGCAACCGTTCAGACTAAAACGTGCTAGAGGACTTTACTAAAATAGTCCTGGAGCCCAAGGGTGAAGGAGCACAGCTTTGGCCCAGGGTGAGAAGAGGAGTCTAGTGAGAAGCCTTGGCAGTCGAGGTACTGATTTAGCTACAGGCAGGACTTTCTCTTTGGGCGTAAGACTCATTATGTCTAAAAGTAACAGATTGAAGGCTCCAAAGCCACCTGAGAGAGGACAGTCGGCTCCCCTTGAATGTTGTACTTAATCAAAAATTGAAAACTACATTTTATCTGACATGTCTGAAAGTACTTGGTTCAATGAAATAGATTTTACCCATGAGCTTCGATATCCACCACTCATGACATATTTACACTGTGCCAGTTTATGGTTGGCAAACAAAAAACGAATAATGCTGTTTTTCCTGACTAACTTGTGTTGGTATAGTGATGTTTATTTTGCCTCAATATCTTAGGCATTCTTGTAATTTAACCATCAAAAACTAACGAAGGCAGAGAAATCTGTGGTGAAAAGACAGCAGATAAATGGTAATCTAAGTTGAATGGTTTTAATTCTCCTGAAATGTCCTACTCACTGCCATTTTCCCAAGGACAAGAATACCATTATTAACAAGGCATTAGCAACTGATTATGGTGATGCCCACCTGGGATTCCAGCACCGGGGATGCTGAAGCAATACTGAGTCTGAACTGCATTCCAAAATCCTGTCTCAAAGAAACAGATAAGGTGCTGGAGAGGTGGCTCACTGGTAAAGAACACTGGCTGTTCATCCAAAGGACCTGGGTTCAATTCCCTGCACCCACAGGGCAGCTCACAACTGTCTGTAACTCCATTTCCAGGAGATCCCCCACTCAAAGAAACAGATAAATGAAGACAAAAACAATAAGAAGGAAAAGTAAAAAAAGACATGCACATTCATTCTTACCCTCAAAACAACAAATACAAAAAGATCAAACAACAAATGAACTACAGCAAAATAAAAGGAGTAATTATAAAGGGATGAATCACATATGAAATAATATAATCTGGCATGAAAATTCAGTGCTATAAATTTGTAGCAAATTTTGGATTAGGAAGAGTTTCTTATTTATAAAATACTTTATTAGTTTCTATAATAAAATCCAGATAGATATGACTTATTTATTTAATACAGAACATTAGGCATGGTCAAATATAGAAAACAATGAAGTTCATAGACCCATATTGTTTTTGATTCTGTACAGTGCCAACTCAACATGGTAAGTCGGGATAGTTTTTTGAGACATTAACCCGCAGAAAACAAAATTTTCCCAAATTTAAATTATATGTTTGTTTCTCTCTCTGTATTTAATTTTTAAATTCTGAGCAGCAGTCAAACAGCTCTGATAAAGCATTTTTAATAATATATATCACAAAGCAGATAGTAGGCTTTCTCTTTTTGAACAACAGACATGATGGAAGTCATGGAGACAGGCACTCATACTCAGTGGTCTTCAGTTCACGTCCATATGAGAAATAAATATAGAGATTAGTTTGAGCGTGGCTAGCTTGTACTTTCCGTATTTAGCAAACAGATGAGTCATTCCACTTTCTCCGGGAAAGGTAAAGAAAGAAGCAGAGAGAATCCAGAAGTGTATCGCCAACCGAACTCTCTTGACCTTGAAAGACACAGAAATGTTGGCCCCACACTAAATGCAGAAAGCTACAGGATGAACACGGGAGTGCCCTTTCCTTCAACCGGCTTTGGGAAGTCAAATGTTACTCTACTTTAGAACCTCATCGTCCTTACTGGTAGGACAGGAACAATAATGGCAATCCAGTCTTGTGAATATATTGTCTGTACCAAAGAAGGTTCTCCTGGTAAATGTGAGTGTCATTTTTAACTCAAGGGGTAATTAATTCAGCAATCATTTGTCATTTCTTTTACTTTCCCACAACCAAACTGCTTTTACTCTGCATAGATAGAAACCTCGGGAGCTTTTAAAATATTCAAACCATCTAAGAATTCCTAAGGAAATTTAAAAATCAAATTATAAACACTTTATGGAGGTCCAGGGAGCCAGAAAATAGCCACTTAATAAAATCAAACCATTGAATATGAAAGAATAAAACCCCGAAACAAAGCGATGTGGCTGTCACCTGCCCCTGATTCGTGATCTCTCTGGAGAAAACACTGAACAAAAGAGTAAATTATAAAGTAAAATAATTTTGCCTCTGGCAGTGCAGCAGGTTTTACTTCTAGCTGGAAATAATGGGAAGAATCAAATTCCTAAGTACATTGTACAGTATTAAAACCTAACTCTTCTCTCTTCTCCCATCCCCTCCCCTCCCTTTCCTGCTTTTCTAAAGCTTCCCTTCTCTGCCCCTGTACTCTCATCTCCTTTCATCATTTCTTACTGACTTTAGACATTGGGGAAAATACATATAAAATGAAATATTTAAAAATAGTATATTTTTGCATTTCCATCTTAGACAAGCATACAAATTGTGTGAACAAGTTAAAAAATTTGATCCATTTAATAACAAGAACAGAAAAGAAGTTTCAAGAAAGTAAAACAATAAATAACATATTTTTCAAACATGATATTAGTAATGCATTCACTCACCCAGAACATATTCTTTATTTTTCATTACATTTTTGCTTATTGCATACATGTGTGCATGAATGTTTATGTGTGTGAGTATACACTTTGGAGGTCAAAAGACAACTTGCTAAAGTCAGCTCTCTACTTTTGACATATGATTTTTGGGTATAAAAGTTACATTTCCAGAGGTGGTGACATATGACTTTACCTACTGAGGCATATGATAGTAGTTAAGGGAATAAAATTTCTAGATGAAAGATAAAACTCAAGGCACAGGAATAAAAGTCCAACTCTATGTGTCTTCTTAGACATTCACTTAAAACAAAGTCAATACTGATGTTAAAATTTGAAAACAGGAATGTAACAGAAAACTAACACCCAAAATGATGTTTGAAAATATACTAAATGGGGAAGGTTTACCATGAACAGAAGGATTATTAGAAATAGAGGTAGTCATGACAGAAGGGTTCAATTCCTCATGAAAATAGCATTATTTTTTCTTACTTGGGCACAATGCAAGCTTCAGACAAACACAAAAGAATCATTGGGTATACAAAACACTAAACAAATGACGATTTTGCCATATTACTGCTGATTATATATAAATGTGTATATGATATAACCAATATACAGTATATATTATATGAAATATAAATAAAATATATGAATATCAGAGAACATTTAGTTACTATAACTTTTGAGTGCATGAATATCTATAGAACTCAGTGAACAGTCAGCTTTTTGTCATTTCTAAAAATGTATTTTATAAGTATTAATACTATTAGTATGTGTTTTGCCTCAATCTGTACCACCCTGAGTGCACCAAATCTTGTCTATAACAAGCATTCTATTACCTTGGAAGTGACACATCATTGCTAACAGTTCTCTGATGGAGGAGGGTCATCTGTCTATGTATTATTTTTATTGCTTAATAAAGAAACTGCCTTGGCCTTTTGATAGACCAGCCCTTAG
>LOJH01025423.1:8651-18752 GCA_001685095.1 Ellobius talpinus
TCTGGAAGAGCAGTCAGTGCTCTTAACCTCTGAGCCATCTCTCCAGCCCAAGATGGGCTTTCTTAATGGTTGTTTGTGCTTCACACTCTTGCTGGCTCATTTTTATGTCAACTTGATACAGATTGAAGTCATCTGAGAGAAGGGAATGCCAATTAAGAAATGGTGTCCCTAAAATTGGGCTGTAGGCAAGCCTATAAAGCATTTTCTTAATTACTGATTGATGGGGCCCTTGTGGGTGATGACATCTCTGGGATGGTGGTCCTGAGTTATAGAAGAAAGCAGACTGAGAAAGCCATGAGGAGCGAGCTAGTAAGCAGCCCCCCTCTGATGTGGGATTCCCCTCTGTACACTGTGAATATGTTTTATTAGCATTGGTTAATAAATAATAAAACTGTTTTGGCCAATGGCTTAGCAGAGTAAAGCCAGGCAGGAAATCTGAACAGAGATATATAGAGAGAGTAGGTGGAGTCAGAGAGACACCTTGTAGCCGCCAAAGGAGAAAGACACCAGAACCTTATCTGGGGTAAGCCACAGCCTTGTGACGATACACAAATTAATAGAAATGGGTTAATTTAAGATGTAAGAGTTGTTTAGAAATGTGCCTAAGATATTGGCCAAACAGTGTTGTAATTAATATGGTTTCTGTGTGATTATTTGGGTCTGNTAAAGCCAGGCAGGAAATCTGAACAGAGATATATAGAGAGAGTAGGTGGAGTCAGAGAGACACCTTGTAGCCGCCAAAGGAGAAAGACACCAGAACCTTATCTGGGGTAAGCCACAGCCTTGTGACGATACACAAATTAATAGAAATGGGTTAATTTAAGATGTAAGAGTTGTTTAGAAATGTGCCTAAGATATTGGCCAAACAGTGTTGTAATTAATATGGTTTCTGTGTGATTATTTGGGTCTGAGCGGCCAGGCAACAAGTGAGCAGTCTCCGTTTGCACCCTCCACGGCCTCTGTATCAGCTCCTGCCTCCAGGTTCCCGCCTGTTTGAGTTTCTGCCCTGATTTCCTTCGATGACCATCAGTGATAGTGAAGTGTAAACCAAATAAACCCTTTCCTCCCCAACTTATTTTTTTGGTCCTAGTGTTTCATCACAGCAATAGAACCCTAATAAAGACACGGGCCAACCATATATATAGATATATATAGATATAGATATTTGTATATATATATACAAATGTAGAGGGGCAGGTTTAGTGGCTAAGGGCCCTCCATTACTCATTCAGAAGACCTGGGTTGTTCCCAGCACCCATATGGTAACTCACAACCATCCTAAATCCAGTTTCAAGTGATTTCGTGCCTTCTTCTGACATCCATAAGCACCAGGCACACTTGTGGTACACACACATACATGCGAGCAGAACACTCATACACGTAGAATACATACATCTTTACATATAAAAAATAAGATAAAGATAGAAAGCTGTAGCGGCCAATCGTTTTCTGCTATTTCAATTGCTTCTATTCTGACACCTTTCTGATTAGTTGGGAAAGAAACTGTGCTCGCGCGTTTGTGTGTGTGTGTGCGCGCGCGCGCGCATGCATCCGCATATGCATGCATGCATGCATATGTGTAGGTGGAGGCCAAAGGTTGCTGCTGGGTTTGTTTTCTGGTGCAGGGTCTCTCACTGAACCTGGAGCTCACCAGTTGACGAGGCTGGCTGGGCAGCAAGCCCCAGAGTTATGGCTGTTTCTGCCCCTTCTACTCGGGTTACAGACACAAGAGTACCACGCTCAGCTTTTGAGTCATTACTGTGGATCCAAATCAGTACATGTGGGACATGCTAGTGACTGTGACCTCACCCCAACTGTAGAAATGTCAATAATATTTACTTGAAACTGAGAATGTAACTAAGTTGGTAGTGTGCTGGGCTAGCATGCATGGAGCCCATGTCATAAATCCATAGCCCACTCATATCCAGCACTGCGTAAACCTTCAGCCTTGCAGAGCTGTGCATGCCTGTAACCCAAGCTCTTGGGAAGTGGAGGTAGGACCAGAAATTCAAAGCCTTCCTCAGCTACTTGGGGAGTTCAAGGCCAGCCTGGGTTAGAGACTCCGCCTATGATGATGATGATGATGACAGAGGGATGACTCGGTCAGGGATTAAGGGCACTTACTCTTCCAGAGGACCCAGGCTTGGTCCTCAGCATCCACATTATGGTTCATAACCTTCTGTAATTCCAGTTCCTGGGGATCCAATGCCCTCTTCTGGCCTCTGCAAGCACCAGATACAGCAATATACATGTGTACATACAGACAAAACACTCATACACATAAAATAATAAATAAATCTAAGATGGGAAGTGGCAGGACACGCCTTTAATCCCAGCACTCAGGAGGCAGAGGCAGAGGATCTCTGAGTTCAAGATCAGCCTGATCTACAGAGCAAGTTCCAGGACAGCTAGGGCTACACAGAAAGCCTGTATTGGAAAATAAACAACAACAACAAAAAAAATCTAAATAATAATAATAATAATCAATCAGTACTATTTGGTGGTGGTTGTGGTGGTGGTGGTGACTGATCGTGACTGTTTATATTGTAGCAGAAACTATGCTAATGGTGTCACTTATGCTAATGTCAGTCTCTACTACAGCCCTGAGAAGCAGACATCCTCGGTCCAGTTTCTCAGGTGCATAGGCCAAGGCATGCAAAGATACCTTGCTTCAGTTTGTATAGCCATCAGAGCTGGGCCTGGGGTTCAAAAACCAGTCTATCAGACCCCATGGAAATGGTTGAGGCAAACGTTTCCTACCGACTGTGGTCCCAAGAGTCAGACAATCAGAAGAGCTAACCTTTGGTTTCATTTGTTATTTGTTTGGAAAGTGGTACTAAAACCCTCAGGGGAATCTCGCAGGTAGTAAGGAATTGAATCCTGACATGAAATCCATCAGACACGTTTCTTTTAAGATTCCCATTTTCAATTAAGGTGGCAATCAGATTAACCAAGATTGGCTGGGAAGCGGTGAGCATCTTGGAGGCTCTGGCACGTGAAAGGTCAGCCTGCTCCTGCCAGCTCCTGCCAGCTTTTGCCAGCACCTGCTGCCTCCCTGGGGAGAATTCAGCTGCTGCAGAATCCTTTTTTCAGGGAGATCTGTCTAGAAACCGGTTCCTTCCCCGAATTCCTTTTCGCCTGCATCTTCTCTTGTTCTCCATCCAGAATCTTCCCTGGCTGAGAGACCGGTGCTGGTGCCCACCCTTGTGCCTCCCAACCACATAGCTGTCCTGCAGCCACATGGGGCCATCAGTGTTCTTATCGCCAACCGAGCAGACCCAGGCTCTGCCTATGTGGCTCCCTGGCTTTAGCCTCTCTCTGAGTAATGAGAAATCCGGAACAACAGGGAATGATTAAACAAATCGGCATCTGGTCAAAAGATGAAATAATAAGCAGTCATTTAAGTTTGAGCAAAAAAATAATATCTAGCGAGAAGGTCACAGTATTCCTGATACAAGAACTTTCATAAACTTTGGCAGTAGTAGCCCGTGGGACCTGAATGTCATGAATGTCTTTTAAAAATAGTGAAAACATGGAAAGAAATCTAGAACAAAAGCCCCACAATGTCAATCATTATCTCCAGATAATGTGATCACAGGGTTTTCATTCATTTTTAGTTCTTTATAAATGTGTCCCTAAGAGCATGATGTCTTTTTAGATTCGAAGCGAGGGAAAGGAAGAATATGGCTTAGGTAGGTTTGTTGCCCCCGCCCCCCAATCAGTGGCTTGAGTTTCGTTGCATGCTGTCCCTCTAAGGACCCAATTCAAGTCTTGCTTTGTTGGGTGGGTTTCTGCATTCATTCAGCTCAGAGATATCTTCAGTCTGATGGACCCTTCGACTCACTGGGACCCACCAACAACACTGTGGGGGTCTCACGTCTCCAACTAAAGGATGGGGCCCTTGGTGACTGCCTGTGTTTATATTTAACTTCCTTCTCCTGGCCACATGGCCCAGCAAGTGCTGTACAGCTGCTGGAGTCTAATCAGTGTTCACGGAACGCAAGCTGGGTCCTCATGGGACGTACCACATGGGGGTGACCCGCCTTTCTCTCTGAACTTTGTCCCATTTCCTCCAATTCATCTAAAAGGGCGTCTGTGCCATTAGCCCTGGCTTAGACTTTATTGTGAATTGTTTTGCTGTTTTTTTTTTAAATTCCATTTGTTTTTGTAGGGATGACCAAGTCTAGCCCTTGTTTTTATAGGAAGATTATAGAAGAAAATAAATATGGGCTATTTTGAGCATAAAGATTGTGTGTGTGTGTGTGTGTGTGTGTGTGTGTGTGTGCGAATGGGGATAATGGAGCTCATGTTTGTAGGACACAAAACGAGAGCCAAGAGGAAAGGAAGGACTTCCCTGGGTCTCACACTGATCAAAGGCAGGTGAAGTCACAGGCATGTCAGCCTTCCTCCCAGCATGCTACGCTCGGGATACTGTACAGAGGTCAGGGTTGCAAGACACAAGACCTGGGCAACTTACAGTTGTTCTAGAGGAAGAAAAGATGAATCACTGAAATAACAGCCTGAACGGCCCGGCTCTGCCTGTGTGGCTCAGTGCAAAGTGTGCACACGCACAGATTCCAGCTGGCGGAGGAGATGGATGGATGCTGGCAGAGGCGTTAGGGATGGAAGCAACTTGGGAGGTCTGGGCCCTGAGTCAGGGTGTTTTGTGCTGCTGGTTACCCCCCCACCCTAGCTTGTACCCAGCATTTCTGTCACCTTATTTGCAGCATGCTCCACCCCTGTTCCTGTCAGGACTTTCTATGATGCAGTCTGTTCTCTGCCATGGCCCTGAGCCTATGAGGCAGAGAACGTAAAAATCAACTACAGTGGAGGATAGCTGAAGGGCAGGATGACCTCCGCCTGGAGTGGGCTTCCCTGGGTCAATGCTAAGTGCTGGGGTTGAGATTTTGGTGCAGAAATGGAGCCACCCTAACTCTTCTGCTGGGAAGCAAACTAAGCCAGAGTTACCTTAATGCTACATCGGAAATGGATGAAAGCAAGAAGACCGGCTGATGGCCAGACTGATAGGATAGTGTCAAGCATCCAGGAGGTTTCTAATCAAGTGACAATACAGAACGAGCCTTTGGGGGAGGGCGGTGGCTGAAGATGCATCTTAGTTATAGTAATGAGAGAGTTAGGGAGCCTCTTGGTTAAAAAAAAAGACATATGCTGTGAGATCCTGGGCAGGATAATCTTTCGGATCCTCCCTCTGTTTTATGGGGTCATGACAGGTTCTACATGAAATACTTACAAAGTACTTGGCTAGTGCTTAGCCCAAGGCAAGTGTAAACCCTGGGGTCTGTTGAATATTAGAGATGAGCGTGAGAGAGCCAGAGGCGGTGAGGCAAGAGGGCGAGGAATACAGACTGGATGGACCCTTGGGTCCTGGACCTACAGCTCATATGGGCTGAGAGGAGGGAGTCACCCGGGGAGGCCTAGATTTTGAAAAGTTTGTCATGTTTAGTTTTAGGGATTTCGTTTCCATCTTCCACTTGGCACAGGCAGTTCTGTCCAAAAGAACAGATTGGTCAAGAACTCAGTATGGGAGCAGGCGGAGCCCAGGAGAAAAAGCTGCAGCGGGCAGGAGCTGGCAAGACTGACAATGCCGGCAGGCCAGACGATGTTGCCAGCAGCTGGGGTTCTTTGCCATCAGATCCAGAACAGCCCGCGTGGGGCCAGTGCTCTCACCATGGCTGCCCGTCAGTCCCTGAGGAGCATTTAAAACCCCTGTCCTTCCTCAGTGGGGAAGTGTCATCTGATGGGGGCACTTAAGCCACTCAGAGGCCAGAGGTGGGGGAAGGCCAGGGTATATGGCATGGGCAGGCAGGAGAATTCTCTGACCTCTGGCTACCCATCTCCCCCATGCCTGCTTCAAAGACCCTGTCCTGTAGAAGATAGGACCCCAGAGCCCTGAGCTGTGATCTGGACCTAGAGTGCTGGAGGCAGTGGCAACCCTGTGGGATTCAAGGCCAAGATCCTTCCCAAGATCCTCCAAGGCCAAGGCAGGCATTTATGGAACTGTTGCTGAGTGCCTTATAATGGGTCCCTGTTGGCTTCAATTTAACCCCATTGGCTTCTCCTGAGTCACAATCATTGCTTCATTCAGAAAGTATGTACCTGAACCTCCAACCACCTTCACTTGTCCTGGTCCTGGGCTAGAGCAGAGACTGCCCCTGCCTTTGACAGGCTGACCTGCAGGGGACATAATGTGGACACGGATGGAGGGAATCATTTGGGAGCATGCTGTGAAAATGGATGAATTGGTGCAGAAAATAAAAGGGGAACAGGGCCAAGGGAAGTTCCCCCAGTTAGGCTAATTGTGGGCAAACCTCTTTGAGAAGTTAACAGAAGCCTCCCTCCCCCACCAAAATAGTGGGAAGAATATTCTCTAAGAGGGGATCTTCAACGCCAGTGTCCCGAGAGGAGTCCTTGCATAAGGGCTGATGAGTCCTAGGGAAGAAGGAGGAGAGGGGACCAGGGCAGTCTGACCATACTTAGCTTTCAAGTTGTTGGGCATCCCTGCAGCCTTGTAACTGGACAGTCTGTTAAAGTCTGTTAATCATTTGATTTTTGAGTATCCAGAGATACTGTGTGTGTATCTTCCATATATATATGCATAAATAAATAAATATATACATATATAACAGGAAGTTGGCCAGGCCACTTTTCTTCCCCCCATACTGTTTTGTTCCCTTAAAATAGGTATTAAAAAATTTAGGCAAGTGAGGTCTTAGTGACAAGAAGAGTATTTAGAAAGTTGCCTTTGGTGCCTGGAGATTGCATCTGCCTGGTATGGTCTCCAGAGAGTGAGAGATGACCATGGGTGGAGGGCAGTTCTCTCCTTGAAATAAAATGGACAAGAATTAAAAGGTACAATATAGGCAAGTGGCTTCGAGCTAATCTCCACCCGCTTCCGTGTGCTAACATCAAGAATCAGTGCTCTCAGGAGCAAGATTAAAGAAACACTAGACAAACCTATTGAATTCTCGTTCCAATGAGCTGTTTTCAGTTACATTTATTGCTTTGTTTGGTTGTGAGTTGGGTAGGACACTCAGGGAGAGGCTTGTGGGTTGCCCAGCACCTCCCTTACCTGCTTTGGCTCCGAACTGCCTCTACCCCCACCTCACCTTACCTCCAGGTTGCCCAGGAAGTACAGATGCTATATAGCGCCTACTGTCCTATGGCTGAGATTCCAGAAAAAAAAAATCTCTAGCTATGTGATTATGATTGTTCAGTTTCTAAAAGCAAGCAAATAAGAAGTCAGTGCAGTCCAGCCCTAGGCTGAGTGTCCTGCCAACTCCTCTACTAGGACACAGCTTTATACTTACTGTGTGACGAACTACTTTTTTTTTTCTCGAGACAGGGTTTCTCTGTAGATTTGGTGCCTGCTCTGGAACTTGCTCTGTAGACCAGGCTGGCCTCGAACTCACAGAGCTCTGCCTGCTTCTGCCTCCCGAGTGAGGGGATTACGAGCTGCACCACCACTGCCCGGCTTGGTGAACTACTTATAACTGACAAAACTACTGTTTTGTTTCTGAGCTTTTCCTCCCTCTTAAACCAGGGTATTCATTTCACATCTCTACCTTATTTTAAACCCTGTAAAGGTTGAAAAACAAACAAAACTCCAGCACCCAACAGGTTTCAGATGCCTGTGAGCCAGTTTTCTCATAAACACCCGGACACCCAAGTGTCTAGGAGGGTCTACAGTGAGGGATTATTCCCTTTGCCTGTCGGGCTTTCAAACAAAACAAAATCAAAAACATGTATGTTCTAGAAGACTGCTTCTCAGACACCAGCAGCTTGTGAATTGGTTAATTTTATCTGCGAGATGGGAATTTAGTTTTCAGGGGCTGTTCATAAGATTGATCGGAGACCAGTGTTAGCCACCCGAAGTCTCCGGCGTCTGGGTTTGGAGGACCCTAAGAAAGAGGCAGAGAAATAACAAGGGAATGAAGGTGACATGCTTTATGGAAGACTGGTGGAGATCACAGGCTCTGTGCGTCTTTTCTCCGTCCCCACCCACCCCCAGCAGTTGTTTCTCCCACCCCACCCATCTCCTGTGGTGTCCCAGTGTGTCACCGTGCAGCTTCAATGACTCCACACAGGCAGATGACCCCTGGACTTCAGTCCTAGCCTGTGCTCTGGGTTTCTTGTTTGTACACGTGAACCCCACATTCTTACCTTACCTTCTTCCTTCTAGGAGGTACTCACATCTTGTTGGGCTCTGTCTGACCTTCATCCGCAGTCTTGGGTGGCCCATCCACACAGCTCCCTGGCAGACATCCCTGTGCCATCCTGTGCCTCACATCAGAGTGGGTCTCCTGCTACTCAGATGTCTCAAAGCTGGTTAGGCTGTGCACAGCCATCCTCAGCCTGGTCCTGCCTGGTCTTTGTGTCTTGTCTTTTCTTCTAGGATGTTGAAAAAAGAAAGATGCAATGTCTCTTAGGTCCCCTAAGTGGGAACATTACCATGTATCTATGAGGAATTGTGGATCAGGGTTGAATTACTTACTCAAGGTCATACAGTAAGTAACCAGAAGAACTGGGGTTTCAACCCAGGCCTCTCTGACTCCTGAGCCTAAATTACTTAGCCACCACGCTGTGCCGCTTTGCAGACTCCACGAGATGCCAGTAACTGGAGCATCAATATTGCCTAGCCATGGGTGGGAATGTGGCATCTCGGGCATCCCACGCTCATGTGCACTCTCCTGCCCACGACCCTGTCTCTTCACATCCTCCCTTTGCACTAGGGCTTTGAGGTTTCCTAGCTTGCTAACTATGTGACCCACTCAGCCCCGGTACAGTGGTTATGTGCTTGGTCTCTGAAGTTAGATTTTGGGGGACTAAATCCTCCTTGGCCATGTATTACCACTGTGCAGCTCCAGACAGGTCATTTAACCTCTTCATGCCTCAGTTTACTTATTTGTAAAGCAGGGATAAATATAATACACATTCACCCTATGGAGTTGTTCTAGAGATTTAACAAGTTGCCATATGTTCTAGCTGGGCACTTGGAGAAAGTGTCCAGAAAGCTGGGCCAGACAGATGACAATATAGCATACAGGCTTAAACCCTGGACTTTGAGACCCTGAGAGGAAATGTATCCCCTTAGGAGATATCCCATCATAAATAATCCTGGGTGCCAACAGGACATGGCCCTAAATGCTTTCTCCTAGGAAGGAGCAAGGAGGAGAAGCCAGAAGAGTCTGGGGTAGTGGGGGGGGTGTCACAAGGCTTCCTTGTGGGACATGGGTGGGACTCACACATCGGTTCCCTGCCACCCTGCCCCTGACTGCCTTGTATTTCTTCAAGTTCACATCCCCACGAACCAAAATCATGAAGTCTGAAGCCCAAACCATGGCTGTCTCCTCCTTCTGGCTGGATGCCAACCAGACTTCGCAGCCAGAGCTCTCTCACTGCTTCTCCCTCTGGCCCATGCGGAGTGCTTTGTGTGGTGGAGGAATTCCCACTACAGCAATTCATTCTTCTCTCAGTGACCCCTAATCTTCCCAGCAAACATCTGCATTTCAAGTAGAAGGCGTGTGCAAACACAGCTCATCTATAATTGGCAGGTGGAGGAGGCATTAATTTTCTTTGCAGGATGGACTTTGCCAAGCCCCCATGGGCTCCTCTATGATACCTCTACCCCTCCACTTTCTACCTACCCCCAACTCTCGGCACAAAGGATCTGGGACGCAGCAGAGGATGGACCTGCCTGGAAGAAAGCTAAAGAGGACAGTTTCTAGATGTTTCCATTTCCTTGAACCATTTAGTTGTTTTATTGTTGATTTCTGGACACCATTTGCTTTCCCAGCATGAGAGATCCTGAACAGGGTCATTTGGGGCTTCTTGTTGGAATAAACTTCACTTTCTAAAGCCCTGCCACATTGTTCTTAGTTTTTCCATTTGGCCAGGGGACCAGGGAAGGGCTGGCATGGAGAACTAGATCAGCTCTTCTGTGCACTTTCAAATACCACAGAAAAAGCCTTAGAAATTCCTGTCTGTTAGTAGTTAGTAATCCTGCCCATTTATCATCATGTCACGACTATTCTGCAGAGGGAGTGGTACAGGAACAGACCCTGGAGGAGAATGAGGCTCAGG
>LOJH01025424.1:0-18752 GCA_001685095.1 Ellobius talpinus
TCCCACTAGCTCAGGTCAGCTGTCTCTGTGGTTTTCCCCATCATGATCTTGACCCCACCTTGCTCATATAATTATTCCTCCCTGTCTTCGCCTCGACTCCAGGAGCTTAGTCCACTGCTAGGCTGGGGATCTCTGGGTCTGCTTCCATCTGATGAGCATCATATTGGATGAAGGTTCTATGATGACAGTTAGGGTAGTCACCAGTCTGATTACAGGGGAAGGCCAGTTCAGGCACCCTCTCCACTATTGCTAGGAGTCATCCTTGTGGATTCCTGGGGGTTTCCCTAGCCCCAGGTTTCTCCCTAACCCCATAATGGCTCCCTCTACAAGATATCTCTTTCATTGCTCTCCCTCTCTTTCCCTCCCCCAAATTGACCCATCCAGTTCCCCCATGTTCTTATCTCCCTTCCCCTCCCTCTTCCCCCACCCTCCAGTTCCTTTCCACTTTTAAAAAGCATATGTTTGCAAGATTGATTTTGTTTTTAGCAAACATATATGAGTTAAACAACTGAGGTATAATGTCAATGTTAGGTTGTTCAATGCTGTAATGAAACCTTGGGACTTTGCCTGACGAACCCTAGCTAGTGACTGTCCAAGTTAATCAAGTCTGTAGTAGTATTTCAATAATAGGAAATGACAATTTTCTGAAGTTATTTACAACAGTTATAAAAGAATGCCTCTAAAACATGGTATTGCCTCTAGATCAGAAAGCAAATAAGACAATGAGTTTTGTCCTCCCTTATTATAGGTGTGCATACTGAGGAAAACTCATTGGTTGATAGTTAGACCTCACTTTTCACTAGCAAAGAAATCCAATCAAAATCAACCCAACCTTAGACCAGGAGAGCTCTAAACTCAGTCGAGGTTTTATTTTAACCCGAATTCTCTATGATTGCCATTCTCTGCTTGAGGAGTAAATGTGAAATGAATCTCCCTGGGAACTGGCTTTCCTATCCAAGTAGATATTGTGCCAAGGAACATAGGCATCTTATATATTATCCAAATCCCCTTTTGTTTAAGGAAAACAATACTTAATTTTCATCAATTAGCAGTTTTGGGGGGCTAGCTTCATGATAGCTTAACACGTTAAAATGAGGTGGTAACTAAAGTTTAATTTAAAAAAGAAATATGTTTTTGTCTAGCAGAGTGATTTATTGTTGACTTTCTAAACTGAAATATTTTACAAATGGCTTAATGGAAAGATGATGATAGATGTTGAAATTAGTACAAAAGCTTAACAGAGAATCAGGTGACCTGATATCTACATCTATATCCATCACTGGCTTCCTAGCATTCATTAATGAAGTAGATGATAGGATAGATCAAATTTTTGATGAACACAGTTTATATTAAAAAGAAAAAAAAGAGGGAGGCTAGCACCCAGAAGACCTAGTTTATGGTTTAGTGTATATTTGGACATAACCCAGTTTTAAATATTTCTTCACTTATCTTTCTTAAACTTTGCTAACAGCAAGGACAGAGATAAAAATAGTATCTGTGTGAGTAACAGTTCAGTACAGACCCCACAGGCTGGCACAGGCCTTTTGTGTAATGAGTTCTCATAAACATTCATCTAATGAACACCTATAAGTGAAAGAGCAGGTGAGGCTTCATACCCTGACCAAGTGATGGATGATGAAGATGATCAGCCTGAACACTTTGTGACACAGAAGAAAGCCAGCTAGCTTGGGGGAAGGTCAAAATCACCAAATAAAGAAATGAGAAGCTCTTTAACCTCTATGACCCAAAGAGGAATTTGATGTCAATTGGCTCATAATTATAAAAACAAAAACATCTTTTCTCTTAATTTTCTGACTTTAACTCCAGTGAGAATTTTTCTTCTTTTGGCCATGTTCTTCCCCCTGTCCCCTTCTCTCTTTCCCTCCACCCATCCTCCAGTTACTTTCTACTTTTAAAAGAACACATTCTGAAATCACTAGTCTCTTCCTTCTTTTGTTATACTGGGCAATTTTATTTTACAATTTGAAACTTTTTTCCTTCAATTGAAAACAGATATTTTTTTCTTACAGTGTATCCTGATTAAGGGATACCCTTCTGTCAGTTCCTCCCCACCTCCCTCCCCTCTCATCCAGTTCTCTGAAATCACTAGTGTCTTCCGTAAAATATTTTTCCTTTGACAAACCTGTAACTAAATAAATAATAGTCTGGGGAACATCATTCCCACACCAACCAGGTGGTAAGTACATACATATGATGCAGTGATGGCTCATAACTAATATTGCCACTGCCTTTTCGTAATGTAAATTTACAATAGACTTTTCTTAAGTAAATGTAGTTGATGTATTACTTCATCAAATATACAAAGTGAAAATCAGTTTTATTTCTGATAGAGAAGTATTTTGTTATAAATTTACTATGAAAATTTGGAGAAGTGCTAATCAAGGAAAGAAAATATATTTCAGGCAATATTGCAAACACAGGACACAGACACAAAATTCTAGAATGCCGGGACTACAACTAAGAAAGGATAAATGGTTTATCTTTCAAAATCGATTCTTGTGAAGGCTTTAAAAATTATAATTATCTTTAATTGCATTATAACTTCCACCAGTCAGATGACCTAATGTCTTATTTCTATTTCCTTTATTTAAAATGCTGGGGAAGTAAGGAAATGAGCACTTTATGCAGCTACAACCTTGCAATTGCTTAATTCTTACAATGCTAGTTTGGTTCCTTGCCTATGTTTAGTAATGTCTTAGATCGGCCAGTTAATTTTTGAGCACCAGTTTATGTCTTTTGAAGGCCTGACTGTGGCATTCCTTCATGCTCAGACAAAACCTTCTATTGTGAAATGTTGCTGGGAACAGGATGCACGCCAGTATTCATTCTGTGGTATAACATCTTTATTTTTAAAATGATTTCTCTCACTTTCCTTTTTGGTTTGTACATAATAACTTTAAACGTAGTGAATGATCTTTTGATTCATGTTGAAGACCAGCTCTGGATAATTAGCCTATCTGCTTCCCAACTATCATGTCGCTGGATAGAAAACTCATTTGAATCATATTTAATGAGAGACTTAGATATTTATAGCTTGTATTCATGCACAGAAGTGAGACCAATAAACGTAGAAACATCTTTCAGCAAAAGCCCAGTCAAGTACTAAACTTGTGACTGGGTTGAAATGTTTTTACTGGCCTTGCCTATTGAAGAATGTTCTTCTGTTGTGATGCTTTGTAGTGAACAAATAAAGGATCCACTACTGTAAGCATTACAAACAGAAACTGCTTTCACCTTTTCTCTTCCTGGACTATACTTCTGGGTCACAGACTGCCACTAGATCTTTAGATATTTTTGACGAAGCTATTGTATTGATCTCAATATACCCAATGACACATTCTTATGGACTAAAACTGAGAACACCAAATCTCAATCTCAGCCATTGTTATCAAATCTTTGGAAGAGAATAAGCCATTAGCTTCCTTGTTATGGCACTGACAATGAATTGGGTCACTTAATTATAGGCGTCATTTGTCGAGTGTCTCATCATCTCCTTGAAGTTCTCAATGCAGCCATATGAGATCTAAGTTCTTATAAATGCTGGGTTCTTAGTGAATTACTGAGCAAATGGTTCAGAGGGGTTAAATTATGTCCTGGGATCTCACAGTTGGTATGAGAAAGAGTTGGAAATGGTACCCAGGCTTATTTTGATCCTGGATTCTTGGCTCACGCTATGTCATCAATCTTTTCCTCAACTGTGAAGAAACAAGTTGTGTGTGTGTGTGTGTGTGTGTGTGTGTGTGTGTGTGTGATTTCCCTCCTGAGGAAAGCAGTATATAAGCAGATGATGACCCTGGATAAGCAGTGTAAGGTGAGGTCTAGAAGTCAACTGCTGAGATGGTGGCTTAGGTTTCTCTAAGTCTGAGAAATTGTTACCTGTGATTTGGAGTATTGAAATTGCATTTTATAAAACACGATTATATTTCAGAACATTTGGGCTTGAGGAAATTCAGAGGCTAGTAATTACTGATTTGACATGGGATACAGATCGTTCAGTTAGGTAAATTTTGATAAAATTCAAGTATTTAAGCATATTGGAAATAGCAAAATCAAAGTACATGCTAAATGACATGAGTAGATGTTTTTTCTACTTTGGGGAAGGTGTGCCCAGTCACTAGTATAACAATAGGCCAACGCTAATGTTGCATGCTCTTATACTGTGATGATTGTCATTTTAAAACTAGCTTTTTGCCTTCGAGCTATCGCGATAAAGACCTACAGGAAAACTACTGTCGAAACCCTCGAGGGGAAGAAGGGGGGCCCTGGTGTTTCACAAGCAATCCAGAGGTACGCTACGAAGTCTGTGACATTCCTCAGTGTTCAGAAGGTAAATGAACCTGAATACCACGGGGGGCGCTACCTGCCCCCCCCGTGCATAGAATGGTAATTCACCTTAAGGGTTGACAGCAATGAATCAGCTACGATGAATACGCTGCTCATTCAAGTGCAAGCATAGATAGTAATGGGAGCGTTTTCTCACAACATATCACAAACTTGGGGTCAGCAGATTCCTGCAAGGTGACAGCGCCAGTTACCAATGTGAATTTCAACACCAGCCTGGAATAGTCTTCTGTGAAAAGGAACAGTGGGCACTTACTTTTTCACTGAAGCTCACCTACCTCTAATTCTGCTACCATAGAACCCCTGAGAGGACCTAGAATCTAGGTCAACCTTTGGGGGTCGTGGATCAGACAGTCCTGCATATCAGATATTTACATGATGATTCATAACAGTAGCAAAATGACAGTTATGAAATGGCAGCAAAATAATTTGTGGTTGGGGTTGCCACACCATGGGGAACTGTGTTAAAAGGTTGCAGCATTAGTAAGGTTGAGAACCACTGCCCTAGATAAAACTGTCTTTGATTAGTAGTCCTGGTGCTGCCCATCCAGCACCTGTTTCTGAAGAAATGTGGTCAAAGCTGTTTTGAACCGCATAGCCCAAACTGGATAGATTCAAGAGACGATATGCCGCGGTTCCCCCAAACTCAAATTTCCATTTTATTTTGGGGGTGTCTGCAACCACGCGTGAGGCATGTCTGCAGCTCAGTGCCATTCATAAAAGTGTTTGAGAAGATCAAACTGGGGGTCCCATGCTGCCTTGAAGGCGAGCACCTAAGCCACTTCTTGCACTGTGTTCTCACTGTGAACATACTCTGTATTTCCTTTTGCACTGGAAAGCTGGACGACCAGCAAGACGGTACAGTGATCATTTTATCCTTGTGCGCAGTTTCATTTCTCTCAGTCATTTGGCTACAGAATTAATTGGGTTTTTCAGTTCTGTCAAAGCTCCTATGATCTCACAAATCCAGATGAAACTCGAATCAAATCATTTTCAGATTTATTAGGATTTTGAAGTACTTGGGGAATGGAAAAGACCTCTGGAATCCTGTCCATTTTTATAGTAGGATGTCATACCTGTTTATTAATGCAGTATTTTCTATATCCTCCATGAATATCTATTTTATATTATGTTGCTATTTATCATGGAAGTAAAGGCCTTGTTAGCTAACTGTCATGGAGAAGGAGAATATGTTTGTCATTCCTTACGTTGCAGCTCTCGACTTCATGTGCTAGACAGTGTCTCTGTAACCTGCTCCTCTTTATCCATGTCATATCCTGTTCCCTCAACATCTTCATTGTTTCCTTTCCTTTTAAAAACAATAAACGCATCTGTGATAACATTATGAATAAGTCTGTTTTGTATGAATAAGTCTGTAATGCATGTTGGTCTCTAAATTACACATGGAAGAACATAAACCTTTACGTTTAGGGAAATCTCCACAAGCATAATTCTCTGAGATTGAGAATCATTGGCGAGTGTATTTACTGCTTTCATTTGGTCTGAGAAAGTACTGCGGAGGGCAGGTAGTTAGGTCCAAACTTTATACAGCCTGACTCCTGCATTCCCTTCCTAGTTCTTATTGGGATATGATTTTCATTCCTCACTCCCCTTTTGCAAACACATCGACATTTATTCTTAGAGATGATGTAAAATATAAGTGCTACAAAAGAAGTCTTTTAAAACACTCTTGTTTTTTGCTATGCTCAGGAGGAGGTAATTCCTTTACATCCTTTACCAGTTTGAGGTCATGAAACAATTCTTAGAGGAGACCATCGTTCACTGGTGTGGAAGACACGTGGTTTTGTCGTGCACAGTGTCACAAAGTGTGCAGATAAGTGCTTTCTGGAGGTCTGATAACAGCGGAATCAGCCTTTAGAAGTGAGTGCACACCTGCCCTATTGACTAAACATGCTCAGGCATCATGAGGTGAACAGGGAGATTTAAATTTAAGCTAATGTGAGCTAAGTTCTATGCGTATTTTAATGAAGAGAACTGAAAATAAGCAGCATCGTCAATACACCCATGAACCATAGAACTACTAATAAAAAGGGCATTAAAAATGTAAAACTGACATACATGTGATGTGAATAGAAACGCGAAGGAGAACTCTCAAAATACACTGAGCTTAAGCAATATGACGAATTGGCTGTCTGTCATTAGGTTTCATTTATTAAGCGGTAAGTTGCAGAGATTGCCTCATTATGAATGAGTTAGTAATTATCAAGGAGCTTTATATATTTGAAATAATAAAATCCAATGATCAAAATTTGTTCTGTAGTTTTTAAAAGAGGGCCTACTTGGACCTCTCAGAGGGCCTGTTCATCTTTTACACCAACAATGGCTTTGCCTCCTACAACTTAACATTAGCTTTCTAACTTATACCTAATTAATTTATTATATATTACCACCAATTACTGCTTATTTGTTCCTGTATATGTTATTAATCTTATCTATATTTTAATGCCCATGAAAAACTATTCTCCAAAAGCTATTCCCTCAAACACCTAGAAGTTTCAATCCTATCTCACGGCGGGGTCCTGCTGCCAGCAACATCAGGGTCTTCTGAGACCTTCTTACTACCACCCAGTCCAACCCTGTTCAACAAGGATTTGACAGTTAAGGAGAGCTGAAGGAGACTTTTATGCAATTTAATGTGGAGGCACATTAATCTAACATTCGATCTGGGAAGTAGTCATGTTATGTAGTCACGAATTTCGTCTGTGTAGCAACTTTTTCCTAATGCTGTTAAACTCGAAGTCGGAAAATATTTTATAATAATTCCCATAGGAATGCTTCCAAGAAAATAGTTCTATTCCATTTTATTGGCAGATATATTATTACAAGCTGCAGAAACAGTTTTGAGTGGTACATTACAATGGGAATAGCTAATCTACTTCTCACTGAATACAAAGGAACAAGCAACAAGAACAGTGCCATTTCCATTGAAAATATCAAAGCTTAACATCCTTTAAAAAATGGGGAGAATGAAATAAATTTGTTCCATTCAAATGAAAGCTGAACTATTATAAGTTGTAACCCATGTGAAGCATTTCGGTATGAATGACAGCAAGTAAACGGTATACCTTTATTCGTGACGCCACCCTCATTCACAGTTCCGGTGCCTACTGACTGTATCCTGTGTGATCTTTGTATCACATGCAAGGAGCAGAATTGGTCCTTTGTCTTAATTCATGAATTATCCTATAGGAAAAGAAAGTAGATGGACACTCCAATACATGGATCATATATTCAGACAGTAAACAGTTAATGTCCTGTTATGTTATTAAAGTAAACATTTCAGAAGAAGAGACCATTCTAATGTCACATACCAAAACACTCCCAATATTTATTAGGCAAGAATCCAGCAGATAAATTAATTTTAACATTAATATCTTTCCTCACTCCAGCTAAAGTTAGATGATCAGTGCTCACAAGATACAAATGATGTGTTGGGGAAGCCAGACAGCTTCGTAGGAGAGCCATGCCATGATTTATTTCACAGGATGCTTGCTGTGCTACAAATCAACCTTCTGTTTGAGAAATCTCATTTGCAGCTAGTTGATGGGACTCAGTTTTCAGTGTGACTTGAGACCAGCCAGAGGTGAACAATTAATTAACCCACAGAGCCATCAGTATGATCCTGCATAATTAGATCAGCTTATACATTTTTAAAGAGTGGGCGCACGGAGTTCAGTAGCAGGTCATCTTCTGTAAGGTAAGAATGTTAGCTTGCCCACATAATCGGCATGAATAGCTACTAACAAAATGGAGCTGTAATTACCTATAAATTAGCGTGGAAAAAGCTTGTGTTCTTAAGTTGTAGCTGACCAATTGTTTGGCTGCTCTCTTAAGTATGTCAGTTCTTAATGGACTGGAGGTATATAATACATGCTTACTTGAAGTCCCAAGATCGTATGCGTGTGTGTAGAGATGGCAAGAGGACCACTAGTGTGTTCGTGATACATGCACTAAGATCTTACACTGTAGTTCACAGGGGAGCAGTCTGCAAGGGTCCATCTTATATTTCCAGTTTTTATGTATTTTTGAATAATTACCGAAAATTAGGCAACATTTTGTCATTACTTTAAATCTGGATGGAATTAAGTTAAATATAATATAAAATACATGATACATTCCATAGGTATTATTTTATGTTGCTATTTATGGGCATAAGATCCCAGTTTAAAATTAGAACAGAGTGTATGGCTATTGAATTCTTAATAACTGATTAATTTACTGTTCTAAACAGAACAATGGTATTGGTCTTACTACCAGAAACAATTAACATAGCATATTTTAATTTTATTAGTTGAATGCATGACCTGCAATGGTGAAAGCTACCAGGGTCCCATGGATCACACCGAGTCGGGCAAGACCTGTCAGCGCTGGGATCACCAGACACCACACCGGCACAAATTCTTGCCCGAAAGGTAACATCTCATCAGATCTTGCTCCCGTAGCTTTCTCTTGACATACTCTTGTTCATTCTGGAACAAACCGCCGTGGAAATCCTTTCTTTATAGCGCATAGCCAGGTAATTTGGAATTAGCTTTTCTACTCTGACTTCTGCCACAGTTGTTGGGGTTTGCAGAACATAGTCTTGGTGTGATAAGATATGTTTATGATTAGACATTTGAGAATAGTAGCTACACTTTCAGTTGAGTTGCTAAACTAAGGAATATTGTTGACCAAAACTGCCAGAAAGATGCAGAATTAAAGCAGTAGCAGAGCCTTCTCTTGTTTCCCATAGCAATAAACAAACAGATAAAAACAAAACAAAAAACAAACAGTCCAATGTGGCTAATGAGATAATGATTACTTTGATAGACCCATCCTTTTGGCAGACAGTATATTGCTAAGTACAACCAAATATCCTCTAGCATCTTTAGATAATTAGGCCACATGTCTAATACCTTAGCATAGTTCATGTCCACCGTGGAAAGAAAAGACAATGCAAAACAATCCTCTGGCTGTTTTAGCCTCATGCATTTTAAAATGGCCAAAATATCATGTGAAAATTTTGAGTTGATAAAAAAAGCAAAATGGAATTAATTTTATAATAAATGATTGACAGGCAAATAATTAGTCTATCTCCACCTTCGTTTAGAAATTAGTGTAAATTGCTTTTTTAACTTTTCTCTATGTTTTTGTTTATTTCTTCTTTTTGCTCTTATAAATGGAATGAAAACTCTATTTTTAAATGTGTGTCATTTCTTTTAAGTGAGACCAGAAAGGATATGGTAGCAATTAAATTCAAACCACCAGCCCAGGGTGCTGCTACTTTAAAGGGAGGTGGGATGTGGGGAAAGTGGTGTGATGGAGTTTGTCTCTTGCTCTGGTGGAGGTGAGGGCATGACCTAGCAAGGCTCCATTTCCAAAATTGAGCTGTCATTAGCAGCAGAGCTATTGAAAACGGACTTTGGTTTGAAGTTTAAGCCTACCATAGAAAAGAACTTGCTCCCTTAATGAACATTCTACACAAGGTCATGTTTGTGAAATTTGTCTTTAATTGGACTCTGAAAAAGAGATGCAGTTGGAGATCCTAACTGGGGGACAGGTCCAAAATGGACCTACTTTAGTAACAAAGAGGGTGATGCTGTATCCTTAGTGGAATGTGTAAATGAAATTGGGCAGTTAGCGACTGGCAGACCCTATAAAGCAAAAGGTGGGAAACCCATCTTTTCCACGCTCTGGCTACCAGGCTAAGTGGAAAGCTATGCTGGGAATTGAGGTCTGTGTATGGTGTTTCTAGGCAGATTTACGTGACACTTTTCCTGGTGTGGTTTGCAGATATCCCGACAAGGGCTTTGATGATAATTATTGCCGCAATCCTGATGGCAAGCCGAGGCCATGGTGCTATACTCTTGACCCTGACACCCCTTGGGAATATTGCGCAATTAAAATGTGCGGTAAGTTGGGGTCAAATTTATTGCTTCCTTTCCCTTTAACAGATTGGATCTAAGCAGCAATTATTCAGAAGATAGCTCAGCAACTATTATACTTCATATCTTGGTATGCATGAGTTTTAATATTCTAAATTCTGTTGTGTCATTCTACCCAATCTTTTCAATTTTCATATAAAATTGTTTTGAAAGTGATGCATGCATAAATGTACACATATAAACATGTTCATCCATGTGATAGTAAATACTTGCAGTTTAATGCTACTGAGAAAATTTTTTTGAAAGTCTAAAGAGAGAGAAAATGAGAAGGGAATATGCACATCATTCCGAAGTTCATATGGCTGCAATCCCTTTCGGGTTTATACCTCTTCCTGTACCCTTTCTCTGCCTTGTCTCTCAGAGGAGTAGCTTGAGCTATTATCTGATAGCAAACCTCTCTTGGATAAAAGTAGACCCACAGTGGGAAAAGTATGCCTCATTGAAGCTTCTCATGGTGTCTGTAACCTCGAGAGAGTGATTTCATCCCTCTGGCTAGCCTCAAACATGGCCTACATTTTGTTTCAATTTGCTGTGTCCCTAAGTTCTGTTTCTAGATGCTCACACTGAGCTAACTGCTTAGGGAAGAAGCTAAATTTCATGTCTTCTAACTTATGATATCCCCTTAAATTTGTGCACGTAGCATCTCTTTTATATCTAATTCGGGCTTTTCCTCTTCTTTGAAGTTATGCTATGTAATAATAATTAGATAAAGACATGCTTTTCCATGTTTAAGGTTCTTATTTTTGCAGCTGGAATCTAAAATGCTTTAAGACCAGTAAAACTGCATACATTTATAAAGATACAATAATGTTGTAAATTGGCTTGAGAGTTTAAAGTTATGTATTGATAAGGGGACAACCTATATAAAGTAATATAGCCACACCCAGAATAACATGAAATTATGAGGCCGTGGGTAGATATTTGGATGTTTCCCTGAACCAGGTTGATGAGGAATATCTTCTGAATATATCCTAAGACATTATTCACGGTGTCGAACTGTCGGTCTCTTTCTTAGAGTCACTAGTAAGAGACAGTGTTTGGGCAAGTCGTGGAGAAGGGACAGAGCATATGTGAATCTATCACAGCTTCTGGAAGCCTCTCAGCTGAGACACAGTGTTCCAGGGAGATTAAATCATCTATTTTGTCCTTTAAAATCTATGCTGACTCCTATGACAGTGCTGCTCTGTTGAGACTGGATTAGTTCCACCCATTGACTTATTTAATCATTTCTCCATCTTTTTAGATCAGGGAGATACAATACACCAATTGTTTCTCTTTTATTGTTGCTGTCCTAGGCATTATTAAAACATCCTCCTGGAATAGGGTTAGTAGACACACACATGAATGCTTGGCGAACTAACTCGTGAATGTACACTCACACCATATGCACACACATTCACATGTATTCTCACATACATGTTCACCTTTTGAACGTGTATATACAGAAAAACTTAAATGCTGTTCTCTGTGGTTCTAAACCACATCACGAGGATGTTTTAAAAAGAGGTTGGGAAAAGAAATAAAGAATGATACTTCTGTTATTATTCTTTCCTGGTTTTTGGGACAAGGGCACATATCTGAATTTTACTATAATGCATTTGCCTTGAGGTTTTAAAAACACTAGAGACACGAAATAAGAGATATTTTGAAAATTCATTAGACATATTTATGGCATTTATCAACATGGATTATTAATAATTCTATATCTCTAGCTATCATATAGACATATATGTACACATAAATGCTTATGTTTGTGTATTAGGAAATTTAGCAATTCAATTTTAATATATGAATTTATTTCAAAGCCATATAACAAGGTGAGAAACAAAAGATGCTCCCACAAAAGTATCTGAAATACAGGCTACGAAGAAAGAGAGTGTAAGCCAGAGGAACAGGCAGAGAGAAGACAAAGTGGGGATTGGAGGTGTGGATGGCATTCAAGAAGTTGAATGTAAAGTACATCTGTCACATTGGGAGGACCTGGAGGTGGGATGAAGGAAGAGCGAGTTTCCCAGGGTGTTGTATACATGATTATGGGAGAGGTGTTAATCTAAGAATGGGAAGTGCCAAATTTGGATGGGATTTACATAAATCCACTCTTCCATCTGCTGTTCGAGAGTGTCCTTAGTGAGTGTGACAGAAAAGCCTTGGTTGTGAGGCCCTGTCAGCCAGGTGACAGTTTCTGTGGGGCATGGATTTGCTGAGCAACTGCTACGTGCCACACACTTGACCAGTTGCGAAGGATGGGAATGTGACCAAGCTGGACAAAGTGATTACACTGAAATTTCAGGACTTTCACATGAACTGCCAAAGCATAGCTAAACTGTCTTCATAGAGAAATTCATGACTTCCAGAGCCACAATTTGAATGCTATTCTTTTTCTGATAAATGAACTCTTTCTAAGCTTTTGTTCTATGCTCAGCGTGTCTCTGGAAGTGCAGGATGGATGTTGCTAACTGTCTGCAAATGTATGCCAGAGTGCTCTACAGAAGGATTCTTGTCCTTCCTCACAAAGGGATATCTCCAGAAACATCAGAAGCCCACAGACATTTTAACGGTATAACGTTTGGCAGTCCCAAGCCTGTGTGGTGCCTGCATGGAATATTGACTTTCTTATTTCTGCTTTTCTTTGGGACAAGCTCATATTTTGCATGTTTGTTTTGCATATTAGTCAGAAAGAATGTTGGTTGAGATTGATGGTATCGGCCACATTAATCGTCTGGTGCTCATGAACCTCCCTTGTGACTGATGTCTCTTAGAAAGCTTCACTGACTGTTTGAAGTCAATTTACAAACATCTTGGACTGTTCTGGGGGAGGCATCTGTCCTGCCTGGCCCCACAATAAACACACAGAAACTATGTTATTTACAACAATGCTTAGCCAATAGCTTAAGCGTATTTCTGGCTAACTCTCACATCTTTTTTGTTTGTTTTGTTTTCTTTTTTTGGGGACAGGGCTTCTCTGTAGATTTGTGGTAACTGTTATATCTTAAATTAACCCATTTCTATTAATCTGTGTATCACTGGCCATGTGGCTGTGACTTACAGGCAAGGTTCTGGTGGACTCCTGAGCTACATGCCTTCTCCTGACTCAGCCTTCTTTCTACCAGCAAACAGTTTAGTTTTCCCACCAAGCTTTACTCTGTTAAGCCATTGGCCAAAAGCAGCTTCTTTATTAACTCATGGCAATAAAACATATTCACAGCATGTAGAGGGGAATCCCACATCAGGACTGAAAGCATTTTCTGCTCTGTCATTGGGGTCTTCAACATATCTCTGTGGGTTATGTGAGCAATGCTTACCATATTAGAAATTAAAAGCATGTCAGCTTGTTAGTAATGGTGAAAACATTGGCTAATAACACATGTAGTTTTAATAAGAAAATATGTAATTTTTAGAATTAAAGAAATCTGTGGCATTTTAGTCTTTTGCCTTCCTTCCTTCCTTCCTTCCTTCCTTCCTTCCTTCCTTCCTTCCTTTCCTNCCTTCCTTCCTTCCTTCCTTCCTTCCTTCCTTCCTTCCTTCCTTCCTTTCCTCTTTTTTTGCAAATTTCTTAGTACTATCTTAAAAGAAGGCAACCAGGCATGTTGCGTTTGCTGTGCCTTCAGCATTTTGGACACAAATGACCTTATAGTGTTACTATGGAGATAGTCTTGATTCTGTAGGCCCCTGGGGTTCTCAGGAAAGTCAAGTGTACATGAAAGCACTTTTTTTGTTGTTGAGTTAGATCCCTGACCGTTGCTTTGGTCCCTTGGAGTGCATGGACTGGAACAAATACACCTGTTGCCTGCTCCAATTGATCTCAATCTCTCAGCACCAGTAACTTAGTGACCTGAGGACTTCTGTCAGATCTTTCTCTTTGAATCTCCTTATTAACCCCTTAGAAGTGTCTATTTTGGACTTGAAATTCTTATTTGCATGATTGCAGCAATTGTTTAACTCTTTCAGAATATAAAGTCCTAGGATAATCACATCACTGTGACTATCCTCCAGATTTGCTATGTGGTACTTCACCTAGAGCTCTCTGTGTGGTCTTCTGTGAAAGTCCTTCTTGCCATTTTGTTTCATCACTACCCCCATTGTCCCCCAAAATATTATTTTTCATCATCAGTATGTGGATGAATAGTTTTATGAGAGCAGTTATCACTTCTTCACGGTTTTCCTCTTCCATTTTCTTTTTCACACTATGAAACTAATAATGTTTGCAAAATTCTGGTGATATTCTCATCCTTAAACTGTAGCATAACACACACACACAGAGACAGACAGAGAGAGAGAATACAGAAAGAGAGGAGAGAGAGAATCAAAATACTCCAAAGGCTTTCTTTGATCCCTAATGAAGATAAAACGAAGCATCTTTTGCTCCTCTCCTACATTTTGATGCTCTAAGTGACCCCATACACTGCCAGCTTTCTCTCCAGGAGTCTTGCTTGCTGTCTCAGGTACAATGTTTTTTATTTTTTCACCTTTTCTTTTTCTTTCTGATGTCTCATGTACTCTGAATTTCCATGGCAGTTCCTTTCCCCTAATGCTACTTCTGCCTTTCACAACCACCTTCTTTCTTTTCTTGTCTAGATTACAGTCATAACTTCTATAAATTTTAACTTAGGCACCATTCCCTATAGAAACACTTTCCTCCTCCTTCCTCTCCTCCTCCAACTTCTCCTCCTCCTCCTTTCATCTTCCTCCTCTCTCCTTCTCCCTCCTCCTCTTCCTTCTTATCACCTCTTCCTTTATCTTTTTCCTCTTGAGACAGATGACATGAGGTAGCTCTGGCTGTCCTAGAACTTACTGTATAGCTCCAGTTGGCTTAAACATAGAACATCCTTCTGCCTTTGCTTTCTACCTGCTGAGATCACAGGTGTGTACCACTATCATTTCTAAATTTATCCTTGATTCGGTCAAATATCCTTTATTTATTTATGAATCAGGGGTTTACTATGCATCCCTAGTTTGCTTGATATTCTCTATGTAGACCTGACTGACCAGTTCACTGAGATATGCCTGCCTCTGCCTCCTGAGTACTAGGATTAAAGATATGTGCCACAATGCACTTCTCCTATCCTTTATTATATATCCATACCACCAAAACATCTCCTTTTATATCCTTAATTAGTCTGAATATTTCAAGTTTATCTTTAATTTTTCGTCTCTATACAAATCTGTAGATTCCAGTTAAGCTGAGTATTTGGCTATTGCAGGAGTTTAATAAAAAGTTGTTAATGAATAAAGGTTGATTCTTAGAGGCTTTGAGTTTTTCACTTTTCTTTTATGTTTTTCTGATTTTTTTCTGTGATTCTTGATTTCCACAAAAACAAGACCTAATGTGTTGTTCCACAGTTTTGTACCATGTCCTTAGCTCACACATAGGCTTCAGGGTTTACTGGGCTATTGCGATTTTTACTGCCTATTGGCTTAAGAGATTTTCTTCTGGTCTTGTCTTATCTCATTTCTGTTAAACTCATTCTTCTCTCCCTTCTTATTTTTTTTTAAATTTTTAGATAAATTGTATTTGATCGGGGACATTTTAGAAGTATGTGCTGCCCAGATATCCCATAGCTCAGGAATCTGTTTGTGGCATGAAAATGGACTGAACGTTACAATTCCAAAATTTAAATACTGTTGCCTTAAATCCCCACATGATTAGATTTGGGCATTAGTATTTTAGAAGGGATTTAACATTAAGTAGAGTTCTAAGAAAGAGCCAAAAGTTAGTGGAGATAATGGTTTATAACAATAGGAAGATAATACTCTCCCTATGTTCTTCCATCATTCGAGAACAAGGCAAGAAGCCAGCCATCTACCCACCCTCATTAGGAACCTGTGGAACAGAACCTTGTTCTTGGGGTTCCCAGTCTCCAGAACTGTGAGAAAATAAGTTACCATTGCTTAAACTACTGAGCCCTCGGCATTTTGTTATTACAAAATACCATTGATAACAAATACAGAAAGGCTTCCTTGTAGTAAAACTCAATATGAGCCTTTTTAAAAGAGGGTATCATCTATAAAAGTTCAGTGTACTCAGATGCTGGGAAAATATTTATGACAAACTGTCTTCCTTCTTAAAAAAATACTGACTGTTTCACTGAGTTTTATTGGGAAGTTCAAGGCCCGAGCAGAGATTCATAGAACTAAAACTGTATTATATTCTCAGCCAGGAAGAAAAAAATCATACTATCAATGCCCTTCTCAAGGGAAAAGTCTTTCACTTGGATGGCTTTTCCAAGTCATCTTCTAAGAAATAATACTATAGACTTGAAGACGTTTCATGAATGCCTTATCTCCTGTGTATTTTGTACCAGAAGAGTCTTGGAGAAAGTCCAGAGAAATGTTTCAGTATGAATACTGGCTTCACATGGAGAGCAAACGTGCAAGCAATTTGAGGTTTGTACTTTGGAGGTCTTTACTACTTTCCCATGTCAACTTTAAAGCAAGAAGCTCTTTAAATTTACAATGGGTTTGATCCTGCCCTTTGTGGTCCACGGAGGAAAAGTACTGTTGACAGGAGAGTGGCTTTATATAGTGTACTCAAGCCTCTGAGGACCATCATGAGGTGAATTCTGTGTTTCATTGGCCCTCAGTAGTTATGGTTAGGAAGCTATGAGGGGGTATGAACTCCAGCGGATAATCAGGTGTTTGTCCACTGGCGGGTTAAGCAATTTATTATTAACTATTGAAAAAATAATAGGAGTCTGGGGCCAAGGAGCAACATCAGGGGCAATGGGTAAGAGTGATTACAAGTGTGAGGACCTGAGCCTGCATCCCTATCATCCATGTGAGAGTAGGGTACCGCTCTTTGTCTCTGGAATACCTGCTGTTCTCTTCTGATCTCTGCACACATGTACACACACACACACATACACACACACTCATGCTTGAGATTAGCAGGTGTCAGGCTCCTTAGCTCTCTTGGGAAATCTGAATTATTTTTGACAAGGATTGTAACTTGGTGAAGAATTGTGAATGTAAGGATTTGGCTGTCTGTAGAGAGCTTAGAAAGCCCTGGGTGTGGCTCTTTGAGACCCTTACACTCCAGCTCCTATTCATAAACATTTATTTAAAAAAATACAGTTTCTCTGCAAAGACCTGGCAAGATTTTCACAGAGAACATTAATTAAATTTATTTGTTTACTTACTTACTTATGTAGTTCAGATAGGGTGTTTTGGTATAGTCCAAGCTGACTTTGATCTTATGAACCAACTTCTTTAGCCTGCCAAATACAGGATTACAGGTGTATTCTACCAAGGCTGGATTCATTTGTTTTCAGTGATCTGTTTCTACTTATGCCTATCTGGAAAAGATGTTTACCCTAAGAATTAGATAAATCAATCTTCTTTATCTAAACATATCTATTTAAACTTGCAAACTGCCTTCAAATGCTCTGGCAACCAGATCACCCTGAATACAAACCAGCAAAGTTATTCGAATGTTCCAAGAAGCTCCCACTGTATTTGATGGTTTTGTAACAAGGCAGTTGAAATTTCAATAGTGAATGTTACGTTCTTTAAAGTATTTCCAAACAAATGATGTGGGAGTCCCCTCTCTGTGTCAATCACCAAGGACGAGAATTCCTCTTAGGCTAGGCAAATGTGTCCAAAGTCTGGCCACCACTGACACCCCTGGCAAAATATTTTATTTTGAAGAATTCTCCAAAGAGTTCCTAGTATGCTCAGCGTGAACTTGCACAAATATTTGTGTGTGTGGTGATGATGTATTTTAAAAGTATGTTGTTTTACATCAAGTTGATCAGCTCCAGGAGATACTTGGTTGTGATGCTGTTCTTCCTTTACTCTTGATACAGTCACTAGAGACACTTTGAACCTTCCTCAATCTGAGCCCCTTTGTTGAAGGATTAAGTACAAAGGAATGCCTTTCCCAGTATTTGACAGCCCTTTCCAAATCAGTTATCGTGAAGCATTTGTTTCTCTTTTACTTTAGGTTTTAGTGTTTATACAGTAGGGCAGCAGAAGGAACCTATTTTATTGTAGTTCAGAAATAAGTTATTTTATTTATATCATGGTTTAATGGTGTATGGGCAAATCATATATCATGTATAATATCATTTATCAGATAATATTTATTGAACAGCTTCAAAAGAGTCTCTTAATAAGTCTTATTGATGAAAATTACTTAGTTGCCCTAAGTGCTTGTACTAATATATCTTCATTTCTTTGAAATAAAGTTTGAGCTGTTTTCTCAGGGAAAGTATCAGTTCTCATCTAGTCAATGTAGCACTGACTGATGTTCAGGGAGACTGAACTCTGGTGCACAGGAGCAACATAGCAAGGACAGTGCTGGTCACCAGTAAACAGGAAACACACAAGTAAGGAGGGCAGTAAAGAGACAAAGTGATTAAGACAGGCAATATAACTCTGAAAAGACCAAAAGAGGGGGCTGGAGAGATGGCTCATCAGTTAAGAGCATTGCCTGCTCTTCCGAAGGTC
>LOJH01025425.1:0-18752 GCA_001685095.1 Ellobius talpinus
TTATTAACCAATGAAAGTAACACATAGACAGATGACCCTCCTCCATCAGATTACCTCTTCATTTGCTCTTTAGCTTCCCTCTTACTCCTACCAGTTTGATGATCTCTGCAGTAAGCCATTGTACTCATGTTGTCCTTTTTGCATAACCAAGTGTTTCCTTTGAAGCCTCCTGTATAGCTCTTTTGATTTTCTCTCATTCGCTTTCTAAATTTGCAAAGGGTTGTTTAATGATTTCCCTCATCTTTTTTTAAGAGGTTATCTTATACTCTCTGTACAGCTAGGTTCATCAGTTGTTTATGATCGATCTTGGAGATTGGCTATCCATCTGAAATAAGTCTTTGCGTATCTAGAAAACCTAATAAAAGGACTATATGTTTCACAGTTATAGATGACTGTTATTGATGACTATTAACTTGTATTTCTTATCTTTGCATTACATTTTTAAATTATCTGCATAAACACAATATTTTAAATAAGAGTATATATAATATATATAGTAACAAAATTGACCTCAAAATTGTACCAATAAACCAAAATCCATACCAATAAAGTATTTATTTCTATATCACAATCCCCTTTTTTCTTTAGAAAGAGATTGATTATAACCATTAATTATTTATAATCCCCTCTAAATGAAAACAAATATTGATAAACAACATTTTGAGAATTTGGGCATAGTTCTTTATACTACTTCCTGCTGATTGGGGGCACTTTTATTTCTGATTAAATCTTTGTTATAGTAGTCTGTAAGGCTATAACATCTCAACCAGTTGTTTTGAACTTGTTGTGGATGTTGGATCATCTAGGTCATTGTTTCCATCAGAGAACTTTCAGGGGGCTCTTGTTCCATCAAACCAAATTAACATGGATGGAATCTTCAGCTTCTCATCTTCTATGGAAACAAAAGCAGAACATCTTTTCCAAAGTAACATATCCTTAGACCCAAATTTTGAAATCAAGATAATTTTATGTTGGTTTTACTTAACAGCCCCCACAATCAAATGTCTCTTTTCAGTTAATTAGTTCATTAAAGGTTGAATAATTCAAGAAAAACACATAGTATATATAATGCAGGCTCTCTACATATTTTCCATCTTTATCTGGGTTATTTTCTTTAATATGATTTTACTGTCTCTTTAAAGACTTTGTTTTATTTTTTAAAACTATTTATTACTTTTTATAACTGTTTATACTTTTTTCCTCTCTCTCCCAAGCCTATTTACATTTTTAAAACACACTATGACCTTTTAGAGGTCTATCTATCTATCTATCTATCTATCTATCTATCTATCTATTGCCTGAATCTGTCTTTATTGCATATTTGTGCTCATATTTTGATCGCTGTTTTAAACTGGTAAGTGGGTGTAGCTAGGACCAATGTGATAACTTTGCCTATTGGTTCCACCCCGTTTGTTCAACTTTTTTAACATGGAAGAGGTTGCAATAAGCCTTACACTTATACCCCACTCCCCAGTGCTGCCATCAGATAGAGTGCAGCTGACTCACAAACCTTTTTTGTCTATATGAACAAAAGCTAAATCTGCCACACATCATGGATTGATTAGCATCTCTGTACCGAGGTCTGTGTGAGACTGTGAAAACCTACCAATACCCCTTTGCTCATGGCAGCTGGTGGCTCGTACCATCTTGCAGGCAGCTGTTGGGAGATGTGTCTCTGTACTACTGCTGGCATGAGACGGTGAGACCAAGAAGCATAGTGCAGCTCTGTTTCTTTGCATTAAGAACCTTTTTAAAGCTTTCTCAGGCCCTACGGAAATCTGAGAACCCCACATTCGGCACTATTTGTAACTGGATGATCTGTATATTGCCACGTGTTCTGTGGCTTACCGATAATGTTCTGGCATTTTACTCCTCTGGTGGCTTCTGGTATCTTTCTTGCTCTGTTTTCTTTCCCCTGTCTCTCTGCTTAAATTTCCCATCGAACTATATTCTGCCTGGCTACTGGCCAAATCATCTTCTTTATTAGCCAATGGTAATAATATATATTCAAAGCATACAGAAGCAATCCCACATTAGGTATACTGGTTGTAGACAACTAATTTAACAACTTTTTCTTATCATTTGTGCAAAGGAAATAAGATATAAACAAAAAACAGCTATGAGAATCTGAGATGAACCACTCACAGAAGTGATTGATTTCACAAACATCAGGTGTGAAAATTAGCATTCAGATGTACTATGTATCAAGCTATCTTCATTTGATAATGTATAGCTGTTCAATTATCACTTTCTATATAACTCATTGGTGTTTTGACCAAATGACACTCATCTAAGATCAAGGGAAGCACTGCATTTGAAAGAGGACACGAGATACTAAGTAATGAAAATCATGTACAAGGCATTTTTGAAAACTATTCATGCTAAGTTTGCTATTTTACCTTTTGGATGATGGTTATGTTTACCTTTCAACTCCCATCCTGCTCCAGGCAGAAATTCACTGAGAGTAGATATCCAGTGTCTGTGACTTGAGTGACTGACTGATCTATTTCTGTCTCTTTCCTTCTAATGGGCTGTTCAATAAATCATATAGTAACTACTATGTCTGCTGCATTGAAAAAGTCAAGAGAAAAAGAGTATCCTTCCTCTCTTGGGCAGTATTTTCGGCTAACAGCACACTTGTCAAAGCCTTTGACTATCCCAGTGACAGGCACCAGATAAACATATAAATAGCTAGATAAATAACTGACAAAACACTGTTTGGAAATAAATGAAAGCACATCACAAATGGTAACATTAATCTTTGGCATCATTTTTTAAAAGATGTTTCTAGACTAAGACCATATTATGTAATTCAGAGTACAGAACAATACTTTGAAATATTCAAAAAAATTTGGACTATGTGTATTTTCTAGTTGCTGAGTCACCATAATAATGCAATATATTTCAATACTGTAAGAATCCTGAATAAATAGATACATACAGAAATGTTGTAATTGTTTGGAGGTTGCATTATAAATAAGAACTGGAAAGAAACAACACAAATCGAGTGGTATTTAATATCAATGAAGCATAACTTTTGGAATGCTTAAATTGATTATGAAATTATAATTCTCCAGCATCCTAAAAATAAGGATTTATAGATGTCACAAATACAACATCTATGTATTAGGGGGAAACTCAAAATATAAAACTTGGTCTCCAGATCGTGAATGTGTGCAGTGTGGTTTTGTTTTCTTAGGGACTGTTCCATATGTTGGTTGACCAAACCTGCCAGGCCATTGGCAGGATGTCCTGCTGGGCTTATCCTGAATATGACATGTACCATGCAGGGATGGTAATATATAGAAGCCAGTAAATTTCCACTATGTGTCACAGTCATGAGAACGACAGAACCTGGTCCCTGCTGCCTGCCAGGGATGGCATTAGGTGGCTTTCTGGAATGGAAGTAGCAGAAATCTCTATCAACATATTTAACCCTTCAGAGTTATTCAGGCACATTCTGATCTCACCAAATGGGCCGATAAGAGTGAAGTACAGACTTGGCATCAAACAGCTGTTTCCAAATAACCAATGGGACGTACAGGAAGGGAAACCTTTTTTTTCTGTTTTTAGATTCAGTCAGTGCCTGTCAAGGTTAAGTATTCTGCAACAGTTTTTCCATTGCATAAAAACAAGAGGAGCTATCATTTTCAATGTATCAGAACACAGCACGACAGAAAAAAAAAAGAAGAAGAAAAGAAACAATAACTTCAATACTGAGGTGAAGCCAACCAGGTTCTCAGGCCAAAACACTAGGCAAACATGCGATGATGCAGTGGATTTGATTCCAGTTCAACGAGAGTAGAGTCCATGTTTCACTTTCCATCTTTTGTCCTTTTTCCACTGGTACTTATCATGAAATCTGATCTATTTGTAGGTTTACTGCAAGGACAGGGAAAGAGTTGACCTAACCTTAGTATTCTAAGAGACTGTACTAAATGTGAGGACGAGAGCAATAATTCTGCAGCTTCCGACTTGGACATAGGCCCAGCTTCAAGAAATAAAAATAGAAGTGTCTGAATGTAACTAAAAAGCTCAGCCACATGGAATTAAAATGTCAGTTCCCTTCAGCCTTCCTTTTTTTTTCCCAGTCATGAAACTTTCAAAGCCAACAAATTCAAAAGCTCCTGCAGCCAAGTGTCTTTTTTGGTAGCCATTACTGGAATTTTAGTGATTCAAAGCGACGGCCACCTTCAGGAGTCCCCACCCGGCTGTTCTCATTCCTTTAGAAATACTACAAAAAAAATCAGGTTTCAAATGTAAATTAATAAATAATAAAGACCATAGGGACAGAACTCCAGGATGGTACTCTCTCAGCTGATAGGTTTCTTTCTGCTTCTAAAACACACTTATATTAATGTTCCTTACCAACTGAATAGACAGTACGATTTAAAATGCAATAAGAACCAAAAAGAGTTGCTAATGTTTTCACCAGTTTCTGTTTCTAATTTGCCCAAGGGCTGTGTTTGCCGTATCCTCAGTGTCACATATTGAAAGGAGAACTGGAAACAAGAACGGATTTAGGAACCTAAGATTTACCATTGCTTGGGATGATAATTTGACATGCCTCACAATGACTGAATACACTAATTGTTTTTATGAATGTTATGAGTGTTCCACACATTACCTCTGTCATCTGAGTAAAAGAGATATATCAGATACATCTTGATGTTGGAGAAGAAATTTGCATCTCTCTCCTCCATATTTTAACGATATTTTTTTTTATTTGCCTGAGTTGAAACTCTTTGAAATTCCAGGGAAATTTTTGTTTAAAAGAGGTACTTAGGGTGCAATGGGAAATAAGAACCCAGGCCATTTTAAACTCATGTTTATCTAACATTCATCATTTGCTCCTCTAACATATGAATATAGTTTCTAAAACCACAAACCTCCCAAGTGTTTAGATCCCAGACTTGTAAACACGTTTGATTTCCTTTTATTGAGCGTCTTCCTTCCTCATCCCTTATTGCATTCAGCTGGCTCTAATTCGTTTCTATGTACTTAAAGAAATGAAATATTTCATCTGAATTAAGAGCAATCATGTGTTTGGGAAGATCAATCCAGAAACAACAGAAAAGTGAATTGTTTTCAATGAAACTGTTTACAGTGACTGAGCAACTGGGGGTTAGATGAATAAATAAAAAGACCAGTAATTTTATTGAATTATATTGTTCAATTTCAATTGTGTCTCTTAATGTAAAAGAGCCCCATGATTGATGTATTATCGAATATTCGTGGAGTGCGTGTGTAATGAATATGTTTATGAATGACCCTGCGAGAGAAAATCAATGTTAGAAAATTTCTCTGTTGAATTGGAGTTTAGATGATTGCAAATCAAACTTTAAAATGTCTAGATTTTTAACACCAAGTACTTCAAACTTTCAGAGGAAAAATAAAAGGACCTGAAAGCAACACACTCAGTGAAGTAACATATGGTAAAGAAAAAAAATCAAGTGTTTTTAACATCTTTTCTAGTATTTGAAGTCTTATTTCAAAGGACAAAACTAGGAGACAGGTATGATGGCACACACTGACAAGATCTGAAGTTCAAGACCACCCTCAACTGTGTGTACTAAGAGCCTAGCTAAAACGGGAAAATCTCGTTGTTGTTTTTAAAAAAGTAAGGAAATGTATTACTTCTGCCATTACCGTGGGAGAAAAATGACAGAAACTACTTAAGAAAGACAGGATTTATTTTGACTTAGAGTTGTTCAAGGGGAAACAGCTCTCCATGGAAAGAAAGGTATTACAGCCCATTGTGGGTCTGTTGAACATACCACAACCACAATCAGAAAGCAGTTAGAAGCATGGAGGGAAACTGGGATCAGCTTTGTTTTTTCTTTTTTTCTTTTATTCAGCTTGAGATATCAGTCCATGAAAAGACAATTACCATGGGTTTTCCTACTTCAACTGATATAGACAAGTGTATCCCGACAGGCATATACGCAAATGTATCTTCTACATAATTCTAGATCCTGACAATCTGCCAGTATTAACCATCATAACTATTACCTGCACATCATTAAATCATAATACAATATTACAACATTTGAAAGCAGTTATGCTTTTCTTTTAGAATTATGTAATTATAAACTACCAGGAAATCCACTTATTATTCTAGCCAATGGTTCAATCATTTGCAAAAATGCTGCTTCTAGTAGGCTACTGATCCATGGTATGCAAACATTTTTATTTACTTGTTTTTATTTATGTGAAATATAAGGAAATGATGGCTGAGAGATTTTCAACCATAGATTGGTTCATCAACTGGCAGCATGAGCTTCACCAGGGAACTTGTTAGAAACAAAACTTCACCCACCAACCCAGACTGACAGAATCAGAATGTGCATTTTAACAAGATTGCTCAGTGAATAGTTCATGAGAGTTCATTAGGCCTTGCCCAAGAAAAGGTGATAGATTTTAGGTGTTCAAGCCCTGTAACTAGAAGGGCCAAAAATAAAACAAAACAACAACCAAATGAAAACGATATCCCAACTTAATGTGCCTGAGCCCATATGTGCCATGACTAGAAATGTGATTTTTAGGACAGCTACAGCAATATCACCTGGAAATTTTTGGAGTCTAGACTCCGATAACTAAATGAGAATCACTGGAAGTGAAGCCAATGAGTCAGGATGTGTTTTATCACTCATTGAGTGTTTCATGTGCATGTTTCAGTTTAAGAAATATCATTCATGTAATATACATATGCTAAGTTCAAATCGGTATCAATTCATCTCTAATCACTCCTTCCTTTATATACCTTTCATCTATTGCCATATCTAACTCATTTTTCCCTCTTTGTGTATAAGTCAACTGCCTTCTATCCTCCTTTAACCGACCAATCCATTTCTCTCCCCCACACCACGATTGCTTACTATGCATTCATTCATCAGTCAGCAACTCTTTCAAAGTTTCAGATGAGTTCATTGCCAGTATTTCAAAGGACCCCTGCAGCCTCTTAAATAAGACAATTATTTTTACATGCCCTTAATGGAGCTTAAGTATACCCTCAACCTCCAACCCCCACTGTCCACTCTTGTGTTGTGTTAAATATCGGGAGGCATGATCTAAGAAACCCATCAAAGAAAGCAGATGTGTCTCTAGGTAAGTTGCTGTCTCTAGAAGCAATATTAAATTTAGTGTGATTCAAGATCTTTCCAAGACAAGAATTCATTAGGCTCTTCTACCCTGAGCCAAATCTTAGCTGAGAGAGTGGTTAGTAAATGAAGGTGTCATGGACTTGTGCTAAGGAAACATGGGCTAAGGCTGTTTCTCCCAGTCTGGAAGTAGTTCTATGAATAGTTACAAACATTCCCAATGTAGACAAATCGTGAAGAAACCCAGAATAGACTTCAGGTAGAAGCCCATATACTTTGAATTGTTAGGATCATAATAGACTTCTAAGAACTTCAAATGCCCCATCTTCTAAGAAACAGGATATGCAGGTTCTACTGCAATCAAGTCCCTTACACTAATCCAGTGCCTTGTCTGTATATTCAGATCTCTGCTGTAAACTGTTGTGATTCTGATCCTGGGTGTACCTCAAAACTATTAGTGTGGTACTTAGAAAAGCTTGTATTTAGTGACCCTAGTCAGAGATCGTGATTAATAGATCTACAGTGAACTCTGGTTATTTTATCTGTTTTCCTTTCATTCCAGTCACTCCAAAGTCATTTTAATGTGAAACCGGAGGTAGGAATCATTGTATCATACACTGAGATCCATATTACAGAATCTTGTAAAGCAGCATCCTACAACACTAGCTCTGTAATGAGGCCTTCGATTCCTACATTTCTGACAGTTCTCCACATGCTGCTATGGATGATCCAATCACCAAGCTTGTGTAACAAAGCACTGTATAACTTCAGCTTCCATTATATTTTTCTCTGTTCTGAAAATGACTTCTTCTTTTATATACCATTAAAGATTGGCTCCTCCTCTTAAAAGACTCTACTTGTACCCTATATACTGCCTTTATTAACTTGGCAAATCTTCAACTTCACACTATATATGGGTATAAAGACTGTATGAAAGAGCTCTAAATTATCACAATCAATGACCTTAAAGTAAAAGCCTAAACAAAATAAATCAAACCAATCCAAAGCAAGAAACTGATAAAGGCATACAACCTTGACAACATACAAACTCTTGGCTGTCTTGAAAATAAGAAACAAATTAAAAGGCAGCAATATTGTATAGCATAGAAATCTTGAAATGCTACAGAAAAGAACCCCAAATAGTGTGTATCCCAGTCTGTTTAACTTCATCTTTAATCAAGGCTGATGACAGAAGCAATAATAGGATTTCTGCATATCATCAGAACATGATCCAAAGCTGCTTTATCAACAGAAATGTACCACATTATTCTCATAAATTGGCTCTTACCATTAAAATCCTTAGAATTTTTTCCAAAAGATTAACTTCTCATTTATAGGTAATTCCTCATAAATAAGTTCTGCAAATATTTTTTTTTTACTATTTAACAGCTTTGTGAAGTTTTTAAATAGCAGGAGGAAAATCAATAATGACAAGGCTAATGCATATTTTCCTGCATTCAAACCGTCATGATGGAACACTAAGATTAGGTAGTAGATCTTAAAGGACATGGGCTTCAAACAAGTTCTTAAACTTTTCAGAGATGCTGTAGCAAGTTCAAAGTAGTAAGGTTAGATCATAAAAAATGCAAATCCCTACCAGACAGTTACCAAGAGCATACCGATGCAAAGGTCAGCCCTCAGCTAAGGTACATAGATCATATTAAGAAAAACTGTTTACAAGTGACTTTGTTGCATCTCAGTGTTATAAAGGGAAGGGGATTGCCGTAAGGCTCATGAGGAAGAAAGGATGCTCCTTTTTTTATGGATTGAAATGATTTTGTTTTCTCGTTGAGAAATCCACCAACATGCAAAATTTGTCAGAAACAGTAGCAAGATAGTTCCCCTTTACATCATCTCAGCATTGGCAGCTATAAATAAAACCACTGGAAGGGAGATTTGATCCTAGTGACTTACAGAATAGTTCAAATGTGTAGTTCTTTTTCTTATTGCTATCCATACTTTGATTATATATATCTAACTTTTCTTCTAAAATAAATGCTGTTTTTACTTTATCTAAAAAACACCAAAGAAAACAGGCCATGACATCTATCAGGCTTCAAGAAAAACACAACAGGATGTTTCTATCTTATTTTATAACTTCACTTGAGGGTGTCTTGATGCTTTTTTAAACTTAATTTCATATTTTGATGGAGTCAATTGCATTCTGCTATGTATATTGTTTTAACACCACTGACAATAAATGTGTCATTCTGTTCTTTAAAATATCTTAAAATAAGCAAACAAATAATATCTGGGGAATTAGGAAAAACAGAAACAAACAGCTCTAAAAAAAACAGGTGGCAATCAAAGTTATATCTACAACCGATTAGCCTGAGATGTATAATGTTCACGAAAGAGAAACATATTTTTGCAAGTGATCAAATTCAAATATTCTAGAGACTTTAAATGACACGCATCTGTGTCTCAGTCGGCCAGGGGGCAAATACAGGCAGCAGCTAGAGAATAATTAGTGGAAATACGACAATGGGGAGTAGTATCAAATATTATTAGTTAAAATGACTGAAATGTAAAACTGTTGAAACTCATTATAAAGCCAGCAAGGCAGAAAGCAGAACTGGAGAACTGGGAAAGATTTCCAAAAATATGAGGCTGTGACCCAAGGAGGCTTAACCTTGAAATAGTATCGTTAAAAAAATTAATCATCCCAATATAGCGTACCCACTGTTTCTTTGCAGGTCAAAATAAATCACCCTTTTCCTGGGATGGCAGATCACAATAGGTCTACAACGGGGCCTTAAAAATCTACTTAGGTAGCAGATCATTTGGAATAATGAATTCTGCATGTCTTCCTTTTAACATCAGTCACCTTGAAGGTGGAATGTCAAAGAGCTCCAAGTTGCCTATCACCTTCCACAGCATCAATAATCAGACACAATGGGGGCCCAGCAAAGCAAATCTGCGGGATCTTCCTAGACTTTCCTGTGCTGTGTGATTTAAAACTAATGAAAAATCCAAGTCTCATCCACTCTTCACCCATCAGTTTCCCATGCAATTGGTATCACTTTTTCTACAGTGTCAAATCGTCTCTGAAGATAATTTTCAGCTTCTTATTCTCTCAAGCTCTGGCTGATCACGCTGAGGTTTTTACGTCCAAAGTCATCACCTTCTGCATTTCTGAGTCAGTTTCCCGTCACTGAAAATGGCAGCTGCCAGTGTCTGCCAGAATTTCTCTGCCTCAGGTTTCAAGTTTTTCATCTGCATCTCTATACTTCTTCCCTCAAGACGATGCTTTCTCTAATAAAACGCAAACTCTACAGTTAGCAGGGATTTTTGCATAAGCCTCTGGTCGCAAGGGAAAAGAGAACAAGTTGAGTTCAGGCTGTTCAAAGACCACCCTCGTGGAGCAGAAATTACTCACTCATTCTGATTGTTACCATCGGATATTGGAAAGCATGGACTCTGGTTATAGTTGCCTGGTGTTTACTCTTTAATTATGTTATGCTCATTATCATGTCATCCAGAATAGCTCTAATGAGACCAGAAAACAAAGACGACTTTACAAGTAAACGCCTGCATTTCAGTCTGACTAATGGCTAATTTTCCACATTTAAAGGCGAAAGCCAGAGCAAAGCCTGTCCCTCTAACCAGGTGGGGTCTCACATAGGAAGCACAGAATACTAAAGAACAGAAAATTATGTGGACATCCGGATTCCCTTCCTTCTCCCTAGATGAGGGAGAGGAAAGTCAGCGCTCTGACTCCAGCATCACAGGCTGGATACTGCCACTGCTGAAACTAGCTCAGGGAGCTTTTGCAACACAATTTTTTAAAGAAAATAGAAATATTCAGAGACATGTTTAAGGTTTTGCTAGGCGTAAGGATTTGAATCTTTCTCCCTGCTTCATTCCTCATCATTGCATAAGTACTGATGTTTTAAAGACAAACATCAAATTTTATTAATTCCCAGAAGTTTCCATATGCTCTGAATTACTATTAGGAGAGGGAGAGAATGCTATTTACATCCCACTGATGAGGTTGATACTTATCCTGATGAACACTCACACAATTTCAAACCATTTCACTCTTAACCTTTGTGTAGAATTATAGGAATGGCCTAAAAACCCAGTGGAATTGTTGACTAGTCTAGCAGACTTTCTGGGCTTAGCATTCAAGCTATGATTTTGGCCTTATAGATTTATGGTTTAACAACTGAATTAAACTGCCCAGATCTCTCTATATTCTGTTTGATTTCCCTCTACATGTGCAAATATTTACATTGTGGCAAGTTTTGAATCCATACCCAAGTATTTACATGGGTGGGAGGTGGTGTTGAGTGAGGCAGAAGCATTAAGCCACATGTGAACATCTATTGTTCATGTATGAAGCTGCCTTGTTGCTCTTTCTTTGCATGCCCACAGTTCCATCTAGTCTTTGACTTTATTAAGACCACAATATTATCTTATGTATTTCTCTCTGTGTGTCTCTGGCTCAGTGTAGCCCAATAACGTCTGCTAAATGGATTACTACTGCCAGCAAATGCTTGTTAAATGAATGATTCTATCAATCAATGAAGAGGCACTGAAGACGTGTATTCCTGGCAGAAATCCTGTCATGACAAGAGTGTGCAATTAAAAAACCAAATTAGTATCTAACAACTAGAACTCTTGTGTAATATACCAAGAAGCCTCTTTAGATGGGAGGGGTGCCTGTCTAGAACAGCAATATAATAGTTAAATCCACTTCATCATTAAGTATTTAATTATGCATTCCTATCTACTCATTTGGAGAGGTGTTGATCTTAATGATTGGATTACAATTAGGAGAGAGTTCAGATGCTTAAAGGAACATGGGGAAAAATTTAGAGTTTAAAAGTAACATTTTGCACAAACCACACAAACCTCCCAGCCCTATTAAAGTCACTGATAAGTAATCTTGGAAAAACATTCTCCAGTAATAGCTGACTGGGCTCTTGCAGCAAAGCAAATTGTTTTTCCTTGGCAAACGTCCCATGAGCAATAGGCAGCAAGAAATTGTTTGTTCTACTCGTGCAAGTTCTTGTGAGCATCTACAATTCTAATGCCAAATTTGGTTCTATCTCAGAAGCCATTTTAACTGAGACGAAAATTGCCAGGAACTTTACCAGGACAGTGAGTGAGGCTCAGCAGGTCCCATGATTTCCTGAAGGACTTCTTGTGCACTACTGTAGCCACTATAGAAAAACCACTTTTCATTTGCCTAAAATAATCTTAAAAATATTTTTCTTGGCATTAATTGGTTTTCATTTGTCAGATGTGCATGGGCTCATGAGTGCCACAGCACAAATGTGAAGGTCCCTTGTATGACCCGATTTTCTCAAGGGATCAAATTCAGATGATCAGACTTGAAGGCAGGTACCTTTATCCAATGACTGAGCCTTGTATCTCACAAACCCAAGATCCAAGATTATGAAGACTTAGATTATCTTTTCCACCGACAAGAATTTTTGTGGATCATAGCCATTTCATTAATGTGAATCATCCCAGAGATATACTGCTTGCCCTTCAGTAACAGAATGTAAATGAACTTAAATAAAAAAGAAATTAATAATAAAAGAAGAAACAGAAGCAATGGACACTAGAGCTATGTGATGGATCATTGGAAGGTCTGAGGTTGCATCGCCAGCTAGGTTAGGCTAGAAACCCTTTGAAGATCAAGGATTTAAAGAAGTGTTTGAAGAGCAGAAAAGTGTATAACTGAGACACGAATTCAAGCGAAAAAAAGGGGGAAATTCTATCTGATAAACTTAGAAGACAGAAGAATGTGGCTGTATGTAAGGAAAGACCTACAAGGGCTACTAAAAGAGCAATGGTTAGCTTCCTAGATTACACACGCACTCTTTGTATGGACGTGTACACTATGTGTTTTGAGAGTCACTTTCAGTTAAGGTGACTTCCTTGCTTATTGGGTGGTAAAAATAAAAAAAAGGCCTTATGAGAAGCAAGGTAAAAATAACTATAGCAATTTATTGCTTTTCTAGGTAATGCTGTGTTTCAAAACAGACTTCTTTTTGTATGTTTTACACAGAGAGCAAAGAAAGGTTAGCGTAGGGTAGCTGGAGGCAGCCCCCACGTCAGGAATTGTGCAGCTAGCTGCCCAGTTCTAGAGATTTCCTGGAACGTTACCCGCTGGGGAGTGGATGGAGAGTCTGATAGTGTGTGTCAAGCCGTCATCTTCTTGGCAGTTTTCAAGCTCACCTGTTCAGTCACTTTCCCATACATCTGCTACACTCATGCTGACAACTGTCCTGGAGGTTGGGCTTTGCTTATTGAAGGGGGATATCAGTGAACTGAATCCATTAAACGGGGGTATCTGTGGTAATAAGACAAGAAAATTATGAACAGATTCGTACCCTGTTTTCAACGATTTTTTTCCAATGAGAGGGACAAATAAGGAAAATATCTTTTTTTATTTAAAAGACTATAGAGTGTCTCATTTTATGATCCTTCACATTTTAAAACAACATTTTGACATTTTCTTTTCTCGCCATATTTTTAGTTTGAGAGCGAAAACAACAAAGCCGAGGAAAAAAAAACAGAAAAAAAGTCAAATAACAAAAAAGAGAACATCAAAGTGACTATGGAGCTAAGGAGCAACAACAAAGATGAGAGGGAAAGAGGCTAAAATTTCATTGACACGTTGTCAAGTTTTACTATTTTAATTGTGTTACTAAACTCTATGTTCCAAGTGCTCAGCAGTATACAAAAAATATGATTATTTTAGTGTGTGTGTGTATGTGTGTGTGTGTGTGGTGAATGTGTGTTCTATGTGAGTGTGCATGGGTATATTTGCCCATGGTAGGGAAGGGGTTTTAGGTTTGGATGTCTACTTCTGTTGCCACCACCTTATTTCCAGATACAGGCTTGCTCATTGAACCTAGAGCTCACCATTTATGTTAGAGAGTCCTGGGCGTTCTGCTGCTTCTGCCATGCCAGGGCTGGGGTTGCAGCTGTGTGCTGCTGTTGCTGGCTTTGAGATGGGTGACGGAGGTCCAAGCTCAGGTCTTCACAGTTGCATGCCAAATAAATACTTTGTCCACCAAGTCATCTCTCAACACCACCTAATTATTGCTTTATGAAAGGAAATAATCAGAAAAATTATGTTGATTTAATAATAAAAAATTACGTTAATTTATAATAGATTTTGAGAGTTAATTCAGAATTTATCTTTATCCCTTAATGATTTTACTATCCACTTCTATTATTCAAATACCAAATGCTTGAGATGGAAATTCTTTATATTAAGTATGTTGAAATTATACTATTTCTGCTTATGGCTCTACAAAGTGGCAGCTCCTAGAATAGATTACTGTTTTACTAGATGGTTGTTAAATGCAGAAGAATCTATTTAGTATTGGAAGCAACTACAAATCTTTGAAATATGTCCATAAACGGAGTAGAAGGGAAAAAAAGAAAAACATTCCATGGGATGTATGTAGCTGTAAGGAATGCTTCAATGTGGCAAAATTCCAAAGAATAATATCCAAGAAGAGAAACAGAAAAGAAAAAAAAAGCACTAAAATACCTTCGAAAGCACATCAAACTTCTTCAGCAAAAGATAATGTCTGGGAAGCACCATTTTTAAAAAAGTAGTGTTCTGAAAGTCATTACACAATCAGTTCAGCCCCCTGGCACAAGGGCAGAGCTGCTCGCACCTTTACTGCATGTTGTTTACACTGCTTCTAGTTTACAATAGCAAAAATGTGAAAGTGGCATTAAGGGCTCAGAGGCTCATCTTGCAATAGAGGACCCTGGAAGGTTTTCCCAGGCCCCTCATTAAAGGTTCTGCAAGGGCCTGCTCCCTGGCTTTGCCGGGACCAGAATGCACAGCACTGTGTGCCTACCTCATCGTTAGACAACTCCAGAATCTAAGATGAGGAAGAAACAGATGATAAAATTCCTATTCATAGATTAACCACAGCTACTCCCACTGCCCAAGCCCCAGAGAAAGAATGAGGAGCCCCAAAGTTTGTTGTTGCTTTATCACAGACGTGAAATTTCAGAAATTGGAAGCATCTTCAAATACACAAGCCTATTCTTGCCAGCAACAGCAAATGCATATATTCTCTCAGTGTGAGATGGTCTTTATATGACCAGGACTTAAAAGCAGACTGGTGGAGCCCACTATTTCAGTCTACACAGAGGGCAGAAAGCCTATTGTGTGAATTGAAATAAATAAATAGACCCACATAATACAAAAATACGCATAATACAAATAAATACAAACACACACTTACACGATGCTTAGGAAAAATCAGTTCTCAAAAGTCTTAAACATTTTTTTCCAATACTGGGTGAAGACTGAGAATGGGGCTTTATGTATATCAGATAAGCAGTTTAACAACAAACTATATCCCAGGAAATTGTTCACCTCACTGAATTACCCATGCTGGGCCATGAACCTTGTCCCTCAGCCTTTCAAGTATTTTGATCACAAGCAGCATCACACCTGACCCACCATAGTCTTTACAAGGATAAAAAAAGTCCTGCTGGTTACTAGTTGTATTGGTTCTGATGATGTTTTTAAGATTACTTTCCATGTATGAGGTGTTTGGAAAATTACAGAAAGTCTCTTCATTTCAATCTTCTCATTTACATGAAAAGATAAAAAAATGCGCCTATCAAATACCATTATTATGAAGCTAGTTTTGTTATGGCTCGGACTGTCTTTGGGTGATCCAAGAAATGTAATAACTAACTCTGCACTGATTGTCCCAAAGCCTGAGCTTCACACCTCCTTCATATCTTCCTTTTATTGTGACCTTAAGTAGCCAGAACTGTTGGACTTGAAGCTTAGTTGCCTACTTTTGTCCTCTGGGGAGAATAGTCAAATGTCATCGGTGACACCTTTCTAGTTCACTGAAGATAGACTCTGGCCTTACTGTGAAATTTCATAAAATTCCTTTCACTTGTTTAGTTTCTCTAACTGTGAAGTGACTTGAGATGCTCTAGAAGGTCCCCAGAGAAAAAGCAGATATATTGGTAATTGTACTTCCAAAGTATTTTTAATAATAATTTTCAAAACAATTTCCAAGCAATAAATGCTGAAACATATGAGACTAGATCGGGTAGTGGTATTTCATATCATAATATAATTATATAATTTTTAGGTAGCCTCGTCTTATGTTCCCAATTTATCAAGAACATAAATCTTCTACATATCATTATATAATTCTATAGTTTCTAAATAACCTTGTCTTAGGTTTCCAATTTATCATGAACATAAATCTTCTACATATCATTATATAATTCTATAGTTTCTAAGTAGCCTTGTCTTAGGTTCCCAATTTATCACAAGCATAAATCTTCCAAATGTCATGCTAAAGCAAAAAAATAAAAGAACTTAGATGAAGATGTAGAATCAGCTTCATGCTTTAGACATCTAAACTGCTTTGCTATTGAAGGAAGATTGCATAAGACTAATAGAGGGAAATTCTGCTGGCTGCCATGTTGAGTCATGTTTAGTTTGTGTAATGTGCTCATGTTCACAACAAAAGAGAAAAATTCAAAAGGCCATGTGGAAATTAAATAATACCCTAGCAGACACAAGCCTAGCCTTGAACTTGGAGTTTTTAAATAAGCCTTGGTAGCTTCTAAGAAGCTTGATGAAGACAGTCAATGATTGGCACTGTGGGTTTCCAAAGCACATTTCTAGTATTCTGAGCTTGTTGTGAAGAAAGGTTACTCCAAACAGTGGTTGTTGAGTGGGGAGCCTCAACAACATGTTTTCCTAGGAAGTGCCCAAGACTTAAGTATCAACTTCAATAGGAGGAAGAGCTTGAACCTTGCATCTTTCAGACTTTTTCAATATTGAATATACATCTCTGTTTACAAGAAACTGTCACGAAAGGTTTGCACCAGAGAGCAGAGGGTTTAGAGCTTCCAGACAGTGGAAACAGCTATGGAACAGCTAGGTGAGCATGGAAGCAGGGAGGATCTCATCACCTGTGAGTGCCCGTCTTAGTTTCTAAGTGAATCAATAAAAGAAAAATGGCTCTTCCATCTTAAAAAATTATCAAAAGCCAACCATCCTCTGAGATGCCCAGCAACAGCTTCAAGCTGCAACCTTGTTTCTTCTTTCATCCAACGCATTAAAGAAGAGATGGAGGAAATGGAAAACGGTAGTGAGAAGGACGAAGAAGAAAACTGAATTTGTTCCCTAGAACCTAGGAAGCATACATATTCATATTTAAACATGAATAGTCCCTCTACCAAAGAAAAGGTTTCCCACTGGAACTCACAGGGGAAGCCCACAACAGCAAGGAATTTATTATCTTTCATGCAAAGATCAAAGATCCTGAAATCTCTTATCCAACTTGTCTTTGTTGAGAATTATTTTGTGTGATTTGTCTCAGGAAAGACAGAAAAGAAAAATCCATATGGCCTTACATGAAAGTAGATAGGAATCTCAGGATGGCAGAAGGGCAGCAACATCCCAGTGCATCCTGTAATAAAAGCTACCCCTTTCTCTTTCCTCGCAGTGCAAACCTGGCCCTCTTCCTGGCTGATTTTGTCAGCATCTTTTGCCTCTGTTTTATGATTCCAATTCCTCATTCATCACCTATCTCCGGTCCTGTCCAAGAAAAACCAGTACTAGAGACCTGGTTTCTGCAACCAAAACAACAAACAAAACTAACTAGAAACCTATTCATTTCCGGGTTAGAAACATACTTCACAGTCACCCCAGTGTCACAATCCTCCCCAGGAGTGTCTATGATTTTCCTGCAATTGCTTCCCAGTTGCAAAGTCTGGTACCTTCAAAGTGATTACTGCACATTCTTGGGAATGGCCTATACATGGGAGAAAAACAGTTTAAAAAAATGTTTAGGACCTATTGAGTTTAGAGGAAAAGATTCAGATATATGGAAATCTTGTGAAAGGGTTTAAGGTTCCTTCATTTACAGAAGAATAGAGCATCTCCCTGGGAAAGGTAAGAAAATATACAAGTGTTCCTGGGTTTAAGGATGTAAATGAATATGAAGCACAGTAGGATTTACCCTGGACTACAGTAATTCGGTTGGTGTGGTGGTTTAAATGGAAAATTGAAAATGATTTTTAACACATAGTGTCCAGTTGCGACTCTGTGAGGAAGTTATGGAATGTCTAAGTTTTGGAGCCATGATGAATGAAGTTCCTCACTGGGGAGGATTTCGAGAGTTCATAGCCTCACCTACTTCCAGTTCTCTCTCTGGGTTTTGTGTGCTTCCTGTTCTGGACGTCAGCTGCCATGTATTCCTCACAGTTATGAATTCCCTCTCTGGAACCATAAGGCAAAATAAATCTTCTCTCTCATGAAATGTTTTCATGGCCATGGTATTCTATCACAGCAGCACAAAAGTAATGCATGGAATATCGCCTATCCACTGTGCTATTCAAAGCACATACAGGGTGGGGCACAGCCACCTGTAACCCCAGCTCCAGAGCATCTGAGGGTCTCTCCGGACTGTGCAGGCACCACATGCATAACCACATACTCACAAACAGCACACAGACACACACACACATAATCATAATAAAATAAAGATTTTCAAAATGAAAATGTTGCATCCTGAGCGCTCTCTCTCTCTCGCACTCTCCTCTCTTTCTCTGTCTTCTTCTTTGTTCTCTATTGTTATCAATTTCCTTTCTTCTTCCCTCCTTCCCTCCTTCCCTCCCTCC